>QJPP01004268.1:0-175610 GCA_003996215.1 Jaltomata sinuosa
AATCTATATTGCTACTTTAGCCATGGCTCCCACAACCCTAGTTGCGGGAGTTTTAGTTACTCATGCTCGAAGAATCAAAGAAGAAATTCATAATAAAGGAAAGAAGATTCTTACAATATGATGAAAATAATCCTCAATTAATCCAAGAACAAGAAACCAAGAACTCAACGAACGAATCAAGAACAAGATTGAGGAGAAGGAAACCGTGTGTAGCGCGTTTCCTCTCTCAAAACTCACTCAAAAACTCCTAAAATTATTTAGTAACGTGTAAAAACTAATTGAAAAGGTGTCCCTAAAATAAACCTAACATAGGGTATTTATAGGAGTCTAGGAAACCTTTTCCAAAAATGCTCGGATTCCGCATCGCGCGTCTGCCTTAACTTGACGGTCAGGCTGACGGACCGTCAAGCCAGTGACGGACCGTCGCCTGGACCGTCACTGCTAACCAGTGATGCCGCCTGAGGTTGCTGCCTTAACTTGACGGTCAGGCTGACGGACCGTCAAGCCAGTGACGGACCATCGCCTGGACCGTCACTGCTAACCAGTGATGCCGCCTGAGGTTGCTGCCTTGGGGTGACGGTCACTGTGACGGACCGTCACATGTTTGACGGGCCGTCAATCAGGCCGTCACTCTTGGGCAGAATGTTGTTTTTCGCGTATTTCCTTCTGTTTCCGTGTTTGTTTCCATTTCCTACAAATACAACATAAAAACATCAAAAACAACAACGGTTGCTTGAAAACGTACGATTGTTCTTAGTAAAAAGGAGGCGAAAGTGACATAAATTAGCGGCACATCAACACCCTCAACTTAAAACGTTCGCTTGTCCTCAAGCAACATAACATAAAACAATAAAATGACTCAACTAAGAACACGAACTCATGTTTCTAGCAACTCATGGTCATTCCACATCTTATTCCATTAAATCAAGCTCCCTCGTGGCACACGAATGTATGAAACACTAACTTGCAAGGATCCAAACATGTCATTCCGATATGATAGAACATTCTACATTCACACGCACAGCTATCCTAACAATCAATAGACCATACAGACATCTTGGTGCCCTCACCATAAAGAAATCCCACACACAAGATTTGGGACTAGGTAAGCGCTCACACTCACAAACGATTTCAAACAATGCACATGCGATACCATAGGCTTGCCCTTACTATTCTATCTCAGTTCTTCAGAAAGCTGCTCAGGATCACTACAGGACTTGTTTAGGCTTGTAATGAGGCTTCAGGTGCAGGTAGGATACATTTAGGGGTTAGTGACTAAGCCCTCCTTGGAACTACCGACATCTTCTTACCACATAACGTTACTTTGTCCATTCTTATTCACCTTTATATTCCCTTCTCTCTAGCTACAGGTGCGGCCTCTATATTTTGACAATTCTTTTTATTACTTTTTCGATCTTTTTCACTTCTTTTTATTTTTCTTTTCTTAGTCACACACCCGGACTTTTCATTCTATTCACAACCAATCTTCACTATCCTCTTTTTCTTATCATTCACCTCTATAGTAGCCACCCTCAACTTAGGCTGATTGCCTGGGTTGAGGTGCACAATGTCCATGGAAGGACCAGGGCCAAAACAGGGTTTACCTTTATAGTAGCCACCCTCAACTTAGGCTGATTGCCTGAGTTGAGATGCACGATGTCCAAGGAAGGACCAGGGCCAAAATAGGGATTCAAAGTTAAACAAGACGGTGACAGGTTATTGAAAGAACAAGGTCAATTATGTCTCAAACAGGGTTCAAAGGGACTGTTTGCATTTGGACGGTCTTATCGGTTAAGTGGACTGCACACAAAAAGGGCCTGTGATCCTTTCCTAAGCAACCAAACTTCAAACTTAACAAAATAGACCGGGCAAGTTCTAGATGCATGCATAGAGGAAGAATTTATAACAATTAATCTCACACACTCTTAGCACCAAGAAACTATATTGCTACCAACTATCAAACAACCGCTCGGCTTAAGCATACTCATTCTACTCATAATCACACAATGACATACAAGGATCCAGACAGTCAATCATTTCAACATAAGCTCAAAACCAGAAAATTTTTAAAGGGGCGCTACTTTGATAAGAAATCGCATGCTTTGCTATAGACACTAAAAAAAAAATTTAAACTAAACAACCTAAACATGCCGGTTCTACTAGATAGCACACCGGAGGGAAAAGAACTCGGCAACAAAAACCCTCGGTGGTGACTCACAGGTTTCCCAACACCCTCAACTTAGACTCATGCATTGTCCCCAATGCATATATATGCAAACTAAAAACTGTGAGAATAAAGGAATACCTGTGAAGTCGATATGACTCAGATTCTGGAATGATGTTGGAGACCGCCAGGGTCTCCAAAGCAGGAAAACTCGATGGAGTGTGGCGTTCCAGCTTCCTCTTTGGGCTCCATCGCTAGTCGCGACAATTTCTTCGCTCTTTCTTTGCAGATTCTCTTGCGGTGTTTTCGTTTTCTTGATTTATTTACACCGCTTTCCTTCACCTGCTCGTCCTCTTGCAATCGCGACTGTACTCTCATAACAGCTCGGGTTTCAACAAAGCCCTTCTCCTCAAGATATGCGTCCGCAGGGCCTTCCTCAATGGCATTTATGACCGCGACCACCCTCATGCCACTTGGTTGCTTCATTACTCTGGACACATTGAACTTGACCATTTCATTGTTCAGCCTGAAGGTCAGTTCATTTTTCTCCATGTCAACCAAGGCTCTTGCTGTGGCTAGTAATGGTCGTCCCAAGATTATGGGAACTTCGAAATCCACTTCGCAATCCAAGATCACAAAGTCGGCCGGGAATATAAGCTTACCAATCTTGACCAGCACATCAGATAATATTCCCACAGGTCGCTTTACCGAACGGTCAGCCATCATTACTCTTATGGACTGGGTTTAGGAGCTCCCAAACCCAGTTGTTTATAGACAGCTAGCGGCATCAAGTTGATGCTAGCACCCAGATCACACAAAGCTTTCCCGAAGTTGAGCTTCCCAATAGTACAGGGAACAGTGAACGCACCTGGATCTTTCTTCTTTTCGACTAACGACCTAGAAGAAATAGCGCTGCAGTGGTGGAGGTTGTCTTCCGGTTCATAACTTACCAACCTCTTCTTTGTAATCAAGTCCTTTATGAACTTGGCATAACCGGGCATTTGTTCCAGCGCTTCCACCAATGGTATGTTTATTGAAATTTGCTTCAGCATGGTCATGAAGTTCAGGAACTTACCATCGTCAGCTTTCTTCTTCAAACGCTGTGGGAACAGAGGTGGTGGTCGAGGCATCATAGTTGGGAGCTTTTCAGCTTCCTTGCGTTTCTCCATGGGCTTTGGAGTTTCCTCCTCTATCGCCTCTTCATCATCCGCAACATCACCTTGAGTCTGAACTACCGGATGTGATTCCGGTAACGTTCTACCACTTCTGGTCATGATCGCCATACAGCTTGCGTCATTCCTCGGATGAGTGGTGTCGCTCGGCAAGGTACCCGTCTTCCTTGGGTTTAGAGATGCCGAGATGTGACCCACTTGCTGCTCTAGTTGCTTGATCGCGGTTGAGTGTGACTCCACTACCTGACTCAATGTTGATAACTCATTCTGCATTGCCTTTACCCCAGAGTCAGTCGATTCCACCTTTAGCAGCATCTTCGCCATCATGTTCTCAAGTTTGGACGTTTCAGCCTTGCTGCCAGTTTTATCCCAATTCCCATGTGGTATATACAACCCACCTCTATCGGTGTTGTTCCTCCAGTTTCCTTGGTCGCGATCTTTGTATCCACTTTTCTCATAGTGGTTGTCTCGCTGATAATTCCGACCTTGGTTTCCCTGGCCATTGGCCTGGAACCCCCCCAAGTAATTTGCCTTATCAGTCTCTGTACCTTGGGAACCCACAGCTTGTACCTTCTCCATACCTCCTGCGAACAAGTGCTTGGTCAGTAGGTCCAACTGCGTTTTTAGATGCGCCATGTCTTGGTCGCGCTCCTCCTCTTTCCTCCGCTGCTCTGCTGACATACCAACGGTATAGGTGCTAGCTGCAACCTCTGAATCTCGTGTATGCCAGGCCCTGTTGGTTCTGGTGAGCCTGTCCAGAGTAGTTGTGGCCTCAACAAAGGTGAGACCCATGAATGCACCACCTGCTGCGTTGTCTAACGTCGGCTTGGTAGCCGAATTCAGTGGCCGGTAGAACGTTTGCATCAAGAAGTTATCGGTCAACTGATGGTTCGGGCATTGGGTATCTTCTTTTTGAAACGCAACCAAGTCTCGTGCAGTGCTTCGTGCGGTTGCTGCCTGAAGTTGCTAATCTCGTCCCTCAACTGTATCATCCGAGAGGGAGGAAAGAACCTTTCTAGGAAAGCTCCTCTCATCTCTCCCCACGTTGCGATAGAGTCGGGGGTCAGCTCAGTCAACCACAATGCTGCCTCATCAGACAGAGACAATGGAAACAACCTGAGCCTGATCGCTGTCTGACTCATGCCTGGCAGCTCAAATAATTTGCAGATCCCCACGAAATTCATTAAGTGCTGGTTTGGATCGTCACCAACGGCACCACGGAATACACCTCTCAAATTCAGCAACTGAATCATCGTGCTAGTGATATTGAACTTTGCTCCGGGCGGTAGCGGTGGAACAACAATGGCGCCCGTAGCGCCAGCTCCATCTAGATCGAGATCCTCATCATTCCGTGCGACATCATCCAGCAGACCACCAACATTCAGATTTTGTTGGGCCTGCAGTTCTGCAGCGATCCTTGCTGCCTCGTTTTGTGCGGCCATATTCTGCCTTAATGTTCTCGCAAGCTCGGGGTCATAAGGTACTGTTGATTCACCCGAGCTTCGGGTACTTGGCATGCACAAATCTGTACCCTATCAAAAACAAAAACAACAAATAAACGTAAAACAGGAAATTATGACTAAGAGTCAAATAAACACACTAGACTTAATCAAAAAACTGTATTCCCCGGCAACGGCGCCACTTTTTGATAACGCCCAAACTACACCTCAAATTAACGAAGCGTAAGCGGTCGTAGTCAAGTAAAGAACCCAATAAAGGTTGGGGTCGAATCCCACAGAGAATATGGTGAAGATTAAGTTTTTAGTGAAATATGTGACTAATGGTCAATAGTTTCCAGTAAATAAGAGGGGGGGGGTTTGTAATCAACGTGAACAAAAGCAACAATATTGCAGAGAAGTAATCAGTAGGAGAGAATGCGAACTAGGGACGTGTTCACCATGGCGTTGTAACAATCGATTCTAGGCGTTACAGGGTTCTTTCTATATGCGTGTCACGATGTGATTGCGTCAATTGTATCGTCTAAACGTCTCTCGACCAAATAAACAAATTTCCTTTTCTATTCTCTCGACCTCGAAAAGATGTGCTTTTTAGCTTTCAATCCTAAACATCAAGTAGATTAATCCAGTTATGGCATTAATCATTAAGACGAGAGTTGGTAGTCTCGAATCCTTGTCGTTAATCAAGTTTTCCGATTTTAATCTCTTTACTCAAGCAAATTAAACCTAGGCATGTTCTAATGTTTGCAACCACTAGAAAACGTGACATAAAGTATGATTAACAACGTGACTACATGTAAATTGAACCCGTCGCTACCCGGAATCTATATTGCTACTTTAGCCATGGCTCCCACAACCCTAGTTGCGGGAGTTTTAGTTACTCATGCTCGAAGAATCAAAGAAGAAATTCATAATAAAGGAAAGAAGATTCTTACAATATGATGAAAATAATCCTCAATTAATCCAAGAACAAGAAACCAAGAACTCAACGAACGAATCAAGAACAAGATTGAGGAGAAAGAAACCGTGTGTAGCGCGTTTCCTCTCTCAAAACTCGCTCAAAAACTCCTAAAATTATTTAGTAACGTGTAAAAACTAATTGAAAAGGTGTCCCTAAAATAAACCTAACATAGGGTATTTATAGGAGTCTAGGAAACCTTTCCCAAAAATGCTCGGATTCCGCGTCGCGCGTCTGCCTTAACTTGACGGTCAGGCTGACGGACCGTCAAGCCAGTGACGGACCGTCGCCTGGACCGTCACTGCTAACCAGTGATGCCGCCTGAGGTTGCTGCCTTAACTTGACGGTCAGGCTGACGGACCGTCAAGCCAGTGACGGACCGTCGCCTGGACCGTCACTGCTAACCAGTGATGCCACCTGAGGTTGCTGCCTTGGGGTGACGGTCACTGTGACGGACCGTCACATGTTTGACGGGCCGTCAATCAGGCCGTCACTCTTGGGCAGAATGTTGTTTTTCGCGTATTTCCTTCCGTTTCCGTGTTTGTTTCCATTTCCTACAAATACAACATAAAAACATCAAAAACAACAACGGTTGCTTGAAAACGTACGATTGTTCTTAGTAAAAAGGAGTCGAAAGTGACGTAAATTAGCGGCACATCAGTCCCCATCTTTCTATATGTTTTTGCTCAAGTCTTCACTCTCATCTCTACTAGTGATTCTTTTCTGACTATCTTCCGTGCTTTGATTATCATTGGTTATATTCTTTGGGTTTCCTGCATCATCCAGTTGCTGCCCAAATGCCTCCTCTATCCATTTATTTGATGTCTCCCCTTGTTTTCTTTCCTCTTTGTCATCATTTTTTGTATTGTCCCAATCTTTGAGGATTTCCTGGCCTTCAACTTCTAGGAAGTGCTCTAAATTTGTTTTCTGTGATCACTTCCACTTCTTCCTTATGAGCCTCTCTTGGATTCCACCTTTGTACCATTCCTCTTCTATATAGATATCAACCCCTTCTGGCCCCATTCTTTTGTCTTTGTTCCAGGAATTGTTTTTCCTTTTTTTGCCTTTCTCTTCCTGCCCCTTTGTATTATTTTTCAATTCTTTCCCCTCCTTTGTATCAGTACTACTTTCTTTGGTTGCCTTTGCATCTTCTTCTTTGTCATCTTGAGGATATAGATCTGGGTTTAGTACAAAGTACTCCTTTTCATTATGACCTTGCAACTTACAGTTTTTGCAATACTTGGAAAGATAATCATATTTAATAGTGATCCATGTAGCAACAATTTAACCAATTTTCTTCTTTATTCCTACATTGAATCTCTTCGGAAATTCTCCCATTAGATCTACCTCCACTTTGACCCGTCCACAACTCGGTCTTGTTTTATTACTAGTTGCCGCATCCACTTGCAAAGGATTCCCTACTGCTGTTGTTATTGAGAAAATTGTCTCCTTTCCAAAGAAATTGGGTGGAAGTGATGGTAATGATATCCATGCAATTGCAATGGTAGTCTCCTCCTATGGATCAAACACCAGATCCTATTTTAGTGTTCTCTTAGGATAGTACCAATTCTTGTGAGCAATATAATACACTGGCTTTGATAATAGCTTGACATAGTCTTTCATTCTGGATGCGCTAATCAGAACATATATGTTTCTAAGCAAGCCTATAGTCACATCTCTTTCAATTCACACTACTTTGGTATAAGTTATCGTAGATTTTGTATGTCAGGCTGCCCATAAGAAAATTTTCATTTACTACATATTCTAGATGTTCATTGACTATCATTTGTGATACCTTTTCCTCCTCCTATACCACTAGTGGTTCTCCATGCAAGTACGTGATTGTTTTGATAGGAAAAGTTTTTGATGCATCTTTATGATTTTGTAAAGTGGCAAGGTAATTCATCCCTGTTGGTGTCGTGTTATCAAGTTGAGTAGCCCCCAACGGAGGCTGCCCAACGGTCGACGCGGCCATGATTGGCAAAATAGGCAAAATAGGATTTTAGAGGTAGGGTTTTTAGAGAGCAATTTTTTAAGTGAAAGTTCATATTTGGCTAATCCTTATTCTAAAAAAAAATGTTATTAACGTAACTTTCTTCTCCGATCAGCCAAAGAGGAAGGTGAACAAAGTGCGCGATAGGATTTTCTTTTTGGGTCTCTAGGATATTTCTAAGATTTATCGCTTTTGTCTAATCTTCTTTTGTTGTCTATGTTTATTATTTTTTAAAAAAAAAACTTAAACTTTGGGTTTGGTCACTTTTTGTGACCGGGGCTCTTTTCTTGTTTTGTTTCTATATCATTCATGGCATTACATTGGTTAGTGCTTTTGGATTGTCGTTGATCGGGTTGGATCCTGCTATTGCTATACCTTTTGATTGGTTTATTTCTTTTAATTTTGGCTTTATAACTAGATTTAGGTGGATCCCTATGTTTACTGCTTTCCTGTATCTTATTATCTATATATTAACTTTCTGCGCTCGGTCGGCCTATGATACCTACTGAGTACCCATTGTATTAGTACTCATACTACACTCTGCATTTTTTTCTGATGCAACACCTAGTACAATCCACCCTCATTAACCTTCCTGTCGTTCAAGGGCTATTGCAGTTCGGATCACAGTGAGCTCCCGGTGCTTTTGGAGACTTTATATGATTTTCATCTTGTATATTCTGTCTATATTTTTATATTTTGGGTAGACATTGTCTGTTGTATAGCTACTCCTTGCTTAGTCGCTCTTGTACTAGTGACACCAGGTCCGAGTTGGTTCTCGTGTTATTTTGTCTATTCGGTCATTTTAGGGCCATCCTTTGTATATTTTATACGTTGGTATGTATATATGCTATTGGCCCTGTCTTTTCATTTATATTTTTCATTTTTCCTTAGATTAATTATTATTTTTATCTTCCACAAGGTTGGGTTTGGATTGTCTACTAGAGGGTTGTGTAGATGCCATCATGTCCCGATTTTGGGTCGTGACATGTCTTTTGTCTAAGAGATCAGAATGGTGACTTTGTTAGAGCAAAGGGTGTTCTATTAACCAATACTATAAATTTGGTGGCTGAAGCAGCTGCTATTAGAGAGGATCTGCAATTTTGTCTAGATAACCACTGACAATATATCATTATTGAATTAAATTCTCTGTCTACGGTTAACATCCTAAATGGTGATTGGGAACCACCTTGGAGTGTGGGAATGGAGGTCAACTCCATTAATAGGATCAAGAGTCTTATATCAGTAAGAGTACAATACACTTTAAGGGAGGAAAATACTCTTGTTGATTTTTTATAAAAAAGAGCCTAAATTACCCCTCATTTATTGGAAATGGTACAAAAATATCCTTCATCAACTTAGTAGCTCTATATACCCTTGACATCCACCTTTGGTCTCTAAAATGTCGTTCAAGTTAACAGACCACATATTAAAAATGGAAAAGGGCCAAAAATACCCCTGAACTATAGACAATAGTCTAGAAATACCCTACATCCACCTTTTTGGCTCACTTATACTCTTGAAACTAACAACTTCTGTATATTTTATTTTTAAAAAAATTACTTATTATGTATCATTTTTTATTGGGTAAAATAAAAATATCACCCCACCAAGCTGATGACACGACTAATAAGATTAACTAAAAATTACATGTCAGCAAAAAAATAAATACTACTAGTTAAGAATTGGGAAAAGAGATGGCCGGAGAAAATCTTATCATTGAACACTACTATCACCGCCAAGATAATTAATTACCAACAACTAAAAATATAGAACTAAAAGCTACCGTCACTCCTATCATCCCATAAAATAGCATCATCCAGAAAGCTTCCCATCTATTCTCTTTTACAAAATAGGCACTGTATCATATAAGCTAATGACCAATTCACATGTAGCCACACCATAATTGATAAGAGTATAATCAACGAGAATATAACTAAAAATAAGAAGTGTTTCAAGTCGTATTTAAGTTCGATTATTCTGAGAGATTAAAGAATTTGAAAGAAAGTTTGACAGAGAAAACAAGGTTGATGGGTTTATCTTCGGTCATCTCCATTTATTTCAGAAATATATTTCCGATAACCAATCAATTTTTTTAAATTTTTATAACACTAATAAGTATAAAGGTGACACTAGTATGTCTAAATTTTTCGATAAAATTTAGTTGTTGAAAGAGTTGGTACTTTTTGGATCTTCGCTTTACTTTATCTCTTCTCTTTTTCTAGTTCTTAGCTAGTATTTATTTTTATTTGCTGACATGTAATTTTTAGTTAATCTTATTTGCCATGAGATTGGTGGGGTGAGATTTTTATTTTACTTAGTAAAAAAAGATACATAATAGGTAATTTTCAAAAAATAAAATATAAAGGAGATTGTTAGTTTCAAGGGTATAAGTGAGCCAAAAAGGTGGATGGAGGGTATTCTTAGACCTTTTCATATAGTTCATGAGTATTTTTGGCCCTTTTCTATTTTTAATATGTGGTCTGTTAACTTGAAGGACATTTTAGATTCCAAAAGAGGACGTCAGAGGTATAATAGAGCCAATAGGTGAATGGAGGGTATTTTTGTACCATTTCCAATATGTGAGGGGTAATTTAGGACCTTTTCTATTTTTTTGCTAACCTAGTGTTTGTTTTTTCAAGTACATATACATTATATTCATTTCAAGACATCCCATCTGCAGCAAAAAGAATCCTAAATCTAGATAAGAATGGCATCCACAGATGAGGTTTAGGCAGACAAAGATCACACAATGTCACAATTGATGAGAAGTAAGGGCAACTCAGTTCAGAGATTATAATTAATTTTTGAGGTTAAGAAGAAAAAACAGTTGATTCAATGCAAAGTAATTATCTACAGTCTAAAGTTAATTCATTTGACTTACAACCCACGCACCTGGTGAGAACTTGAGGTGTCCAAAGTGGTAAGCTGTCAAGACTTAGATTCTATGAGCATTGATATCAACTGCTTTTTCCTCAAGGGTTCACCACAACAGATACATACCCAGCTCAACAAAGGATTTCCTTAGAGGCAAGATGCACAAAAGCAACCAAAATCAGAACTACGGTTCAACTGTCTATTTCTTAGATGGTGGTATCAATCCCCTTGTGGGATTTTACCCACCAAAATCTAGATGGAAGAAATGAAAGTTGAATACATGCTTAAGCTAACCTAGAAAATCCTTTTAGACAACCTTAAATCAAAGTCTACAGCTAGCAACTTCGGTTAACAAAGACGTTCTCCCTTCACACAACAACAACAAGAATCGGAGAAAAGCAAAGAGTGAAAAGAAGTATTCAACTACAAGATCAGATTCACCTGACTTATAGTGGAAGATTCACGGTGACATCTCCAAGATTGATGATTTTAGCGGCTAGATAAGTGAAGCCCCGTCCGACACCGATAAATCAACAAGCTACGATGAGCTCCGGCATGCTTCAATTGATGAAGCTAAGACTTTCTAGAAGAATAGCGGAGACGCTTCACTTTCCCCTTTTGTCTTTGATTTTCTTTATCATTTCTTTTTTCTGCTTTTCTCTTTTTGTTGTGTTTGTTTTCTAATTTTGGGCTATGGCACTTTGGGCCTTAGCCAATTCTATACATTCTATTTTGCTTATATAAACAACCCAATGGGTCTTTAATTAAAAAAAAGGAAAAATGGTAAATATACTCCTCAATTGTGTGATATGGAGTGGATATGTTTCTAATTAAATAAATGGTGCATATATACTCTGCCTTCTAACAAAAGATGCATATTTACACTTATCGTTAATATACCTATAAATACTGAATTAAAAAAAATTAAAACTGATTATTTTTAAAATATCATATGGCTTTAAAAAATCACCTCATCCATATTTGTACCCCTCTAGATCGACCCAAATGAAAAAAAAAACTCAATTTCTCTTCTATTCAATGATAAAATGGGTTTAGTTCAAATCTGAATAAAAGAGGGATTTTTTGAAGTTTGATCAGGTCATGAGGTATAAAAAAATAAGTGACGTAATTTTTTAAAGTACATGACATTTTTAAAATTAAAAAAAAAATCAAATTTAGGATTTTGTTTGACTTATTTGTACCGATTGTTATTCTAATTTTCTTGAACCTCTACAAATTTTATTTACAGATTTATTTTGGGCTCTAACTTATCTATAGATTTTTAAAGTAGATCAAAATTATCATAAAATTCACAAAGTTTAATAATTTTTTTCTTTTATTTTAATTAAAATGGCCCAAGGCCATGCTTTATTAATTATGAATGCATAATAGTATAAATTCAGAATACCGCATCGGGAGCACGTAATACTGCATCGGACAATGCATATATATATGAGTAGATGAATGGAAGGTAAAAACCTGAAATAATGCATCGATGGTCTGGAATACCGCATCGGACTATAAATATTGCATAAAATATTATTTTCCCCATTTTCCTTCCAAAATCCATAGAAAATGCCAAAACGATTCATTTCCAAATCCCAAACTCGTCGTAGCCATAGTAAACCTCATTTTTTTAAATTCGAAAATCTTTAAAAATTCTTTTCCTTCTATATCCATGAGGTGCGATGCAATATGAACATGAAATAACCAACCAGGGAAAGAATCATTCACAACACGACAAAAATAGGGCAAAAAATACCCTTCAAACCAAGAATACTTACCTGGAACTCCGTCCAAATCCAAGCTATGGCCTCGGGCCCACAGTTTCACACAATAGTAGAACAAAGCAAATAAAGTAGGGAAATAATGCAAAAATTCACCAAGATTCTCTACTCTACTCCTAAAATCTCCTAAAAGCAAACTAGGGGTTCTAAGCTAGCCACAATGATACTACAAGCTCCTATGCAAGGGATAAACATGATAATTCTACACTATAATCCGTAATGGCTAATTATAAGCGGTAAAAAGGATTTAAGCCTAAACCTATCTAAAATCCAACCTAACATTTTAGTATCAAATAAATATATATAATCTAACTACACTCAGTTTAGAAAGTAAACTGTAACCTACCTCGGGGCCAAACTGCAAGCACGAACTGTCACTTGTGTGCCTTCCCCTTTCGAACAGCCTCAGAAAGCTGCCACGCTATCAAGAACATAATCTAGGTGTCAAGACGATAAGAACAACACCCATATTGCTATACAAAAAATTGGGTCAAAAAAATAATCCTCGGGGCCCGTGCAACAAAACAGAAAACAAAATTTACAATTATGTTCGTGGTGAGTTTAGGAACCCATGCTCAAAGTTTGAGCGCGAATGGAGCTCGTTTCAGGGCCCAGAATAGCTCCGAAGTGCTGCTAATTTAAGAAACCGACAACGGGAAAAAGATTCAAGAATAGAGGGTGGAAACTTACCTGAAACCGACAGAACAAATTCCTAGGAAGTGATCCTCATGGACCCACCAATATACAGCTTAAGAACAGACCTCTACAAGGATCACCTAAGTTCCCAATTTAGCCAACAATGGAGTTTTAGCGGGAGCATTACGAGAATTAACACGGAAAGAGGAGAGGGGTGATGAGGGAACTTACCGGATGAAAAAAACTGATGCAAGGAGGTTGGAAATGGAGCTTGGGAGCTTATCAATGGAGAAGTTCAAAATGTTAGAGGAGAAAATGAAGTGGACACTTAAATAGCTGTTTGGGGTCCTTCATCGTGATCGCGACAGGACCCCCGTATTCGCGAGGAAGAGCGAGCCAGACCTTCGCATTCGCGATAGGCCAACCATGCGATTACGTAGAGCAGGCCCTTGCCTTCTTCATCACAAACGCAAAGATCAACCTTCGGATCGTGATGGTAAAGAAACTAGACCATCGCGAATGCGATGGAAGCCTCGCGATCGCGAAGACCAAAAATGGTCTGCAACTTTATTGCAACAACCAGCAATTCACAAAGCAGAAAAAGTTATCCGACGGACCCTCGAGATTCAGTCGGAACCCTATGAACACAAACAAACCATGCCACCCAACCAGAAATAGCATTCCGGACTCAATGGAACTCCTAACGGAGATCGTTTTAACGAAAATTTGGCCCCGTTCCCAAAACTCACTCGAAATTCGATACCTCAAAACAAGTTTGGTAGCTCTGGGACCCGAACCAAAGGTTCGCCCAGCCCAAAGTCGATAATCTAGAGCTAACATCGCTGATGGATTTTCCATCCGAGGTCGTCTTCTCTAAAAGTTGACCAATATCAACCCTAGCAGCCAAACTGGCTTGAAAACACAGAAAGCAACACAAAATTAAACCAAAAGCGCTCAAACCCTGACCAATGGTCCCACTAGACCAAAATCCCCGTTCTGGAGCCAGCGAAACTATCAAAATTCAATTCTGAGCATGTTTACCAAGAAAGTTGACCAAAGTTAAAGATTTTCTAAGTTCAAATTCTAAAACACGAAAATAGTCATAACGACCTAACAAACAGCCCGGGCACCGAATCGTCAGTCCCGGCATGTCATAAATGACCTGTAGCAGCTCAGGGAAACCTCAAAATATAGAAAAAACATGGAAAATGGAAAATGACCTTGAGGGTCATTACAACATCCGCAACTAAAAGAACTTTCATCTGCGAAAGTTAAAAAAAGATAGTACCTGAAGACTCAAAAAGACGAGGATAACGGGTCTGCATATTGGTCTCGACCTCCCAAGTAGCCTCTTCGATAGGACGATGCCACCACTGAACCTTAACTGGCAAAATCTCCTTGGACCTCAACTTCCTAACCTGCCTGTCCAAAATAGCAACAGGCTCCTCCTCAAAGGCTAAGGACTCATCCAACTGAACCGACTATAACTGAAGCACATGAGACTCATCCGGAATATACCGCCACAACATAGAGACATGAAACATAGGATGCACACTAGAAAGAGCAGGAGGCAAGGCTAGCTCATAAGCAACCTCTCCAATACGACGAATGATCTCAAATGGCCCAATGAACCTCGGACTGAGCTTACCCTCCCTCTCGAACATTATCACGCCCTTCAAGGGAAATAACTGAAGGAACACACTATCACCCACCTTGAACTCTAGATCTCGAACTCTCCGGTTAGCATAACTCTTCTGCCTACTCTGGGTAGTGCGAAGTCTCTCCTGAATAACTCAAACTCTATCCATAGAATCACGAAGCAAGTCTGTACCCCACGGCCTAACCTTGAAAGAATCAAACCAATCCACCGAAAATCTACACCGCCTGCCATACAAAGCATTGAACAGAGTTATCTGAATGCTAGAATGGTAACTATTATTATATGCAAACTCTGCCAAGGCTAAACACTGGTCCCACTAACCACCAAAATCAATAACACAGGCTCACAACATATCCTTCAGAACCTGAATGGTACGCTCTGACTGACCGTCTATCTGCAGATGAAAAGCGGTGCTAAGCTCAACTCTAGTGCCCAACTCTCTCTGAATAGACCGCCAGAAGTGCAAAGTGAACTGAGTACCTCGGTCGGAGATGATAGAAACTAGCATACCATGCAAACAGACAATCTCCAGAATATAGATCTTAGCTAACCTCTCGGAACTATAGAAAGTCTGAACCGGTAGAAAGTTAGTTGACTTCATCAACCTATCCACGATAACCCAAATAGCCTCTAAGATAAACCACTTGGCCTCTGGTGCTCAAACTTCACCTGCTGACAAATCAAGCACCTAGATACAAAATATGAGATATCCCTCTTCATACCACACCACCAGTAGTGCTTCCTCAAGTCATGATACATCTTAGCTGCCCCGGGATGAATGGAATATCTAGAACAATGATCCTCCTCTAGTATCAATCTGACCAAGTCACTAACTCTAGGAACACAGATACGACCCTCGATCCTCAAAATACCCTCTGAATCCAAAGTCACTTTCCTAGCCTCACCGCCCTATACTTTGTCACAAATGATCCTCAACCTCACATCATCAAACTGTTGTGCCCGAATCTGCTCCAACAAGGAAGATCTAGCCTCAATACAAGAAAGAATATGGCTAGGCTCAGAAATGTCAAGTCTAACCAACCTGTTAGCCAAGGACTTGATGTCCCAAGCTAAAGGTCGCTCCTCTATCGCTAAGAAAGCCAAGCTACCATACTCACCGCCTTTCGGCTCAAGGCATCCACTACCACATTTGGCTTGCCCAGATGATAGAGAATAGAAATGTCATAGTCCTTCAGTAACTCCTACGCTACCTGAAATTTAGGTCCTTCTGGCTGAAAATGTACTGAAGACTACGATGGTCAATAAAGATCTCACAATGCATGCAATAAAGATAATATCTCAATATCTTTAACGCGAATACTACCGCTACTAACTACAAGTCATGTGTGGGGTAGTTCCTCTCGTGAACCTTCAACTGTCTAGAAGCATATGCAATAACCTGGACATAATGCATCAACACACAATCCAAACCAATACCTGAAGCATCACAATATATGGTTAAACCCTGACCCTCGATCGGAAGAGTAAGAATCGAAGCTGAAGTCAACAAGGCCTTGAGCTTCAGGAAGCTCACCTCACACTCATCTGACCATTGGAAGGGAACATTCTTCTGAGTCAATCTAGTCAATGAAGATGCTATCAAAGAAAATACCTTCACAAACCGTCTATAATAACCTGCCAACCCGATGAAACTGCGAACCTCGGTAGGAGAAGTAGGCCTAGACCAATCACGAACTGCTACAACCTTCACCGGATCTACCATAATCCTATCCTTGGACACCACGTGCCTCAATAATGCCACAGATTCAAGCCAAAACTCACACTTAGTGCATTTTGCATACAACTGGTGGTCTCGCAAGGTCTGAAGTACAACCCTAAGATGCTGCTCATGCTCCTCTATGCTCCTTGAATAAATCAGAATATCACCGATGAACACAATCACAAACTAGTCCATGTAGGCACTGAATACCCGATTCATCAACTCCATAAATGTTGTTGGGGAATTGGTCAACCCAAAAGACATGACTAGGAACTCATAATGGACGTATCGAGTCATAAATGCAGTCTTTGGGATGTCCTCAGCCCTAATCCTCAACTGGTGATAACCGGACCTCAAATCTATCTTAGAGAACACTACCGCACCTTATAGCTGGTCAAACAAATCATCAATGCGTGGCATCGGATATCTGTTCTTAACTGTCACCTTATTCAACTTCCTGTATTCAATACACATATGTATAGACCCGTCCTTCTTCTTTACAAACAAAACCGAAGCACCCCACGGAGACAAACTAGGCCGGATGAACCCTCTACTCAACAGATCCTGGAGCTGATCCTTAAGCTCCCTCAACTCAGCAGGTGCCATATGATATGGAGAAATAGAAATGGGCTTGGTTCCTAGCTTAACATCGATACCAAAATCAATGTCACGATTAGGAGAAAGATCTGGAAGATCTGAAGGAAACACATCCGAATACTTGCAAACCACAGGAATAGACTCAAGAGGAGGTGTGGTGGCACTAGTATCATGGACATAGGCAAGATAAGCTAAGCACCCCTTCCAAACCAACCGTTAGGCGCTCTGGAAAAGATATAACACCCCTCAACTTATAGCTATCGACACCCTTCCATACGATAAGAGAGATACCAGGCATCCAAAGAGTAACAGTCTTAGCGAAGCAATCCAAGACCGCATGATAAGGAACCAACCAATCCATGCCTAAGATCACATCAAAATCAACCATATCGAGAACAACCAAGTCTATGCATATGTCGTACCCCAAGATAGTAACCACACAAGCCCAATACACCTAATACACTACTACAGAATCACCTACTAGGGTAGATACACGCAAGGGCAAAGGAAAGGACTCACAAGTAAACTCCAGACGGGTAGAATAATAAGCATATACATATGATAATGTAGACCCCGGATCAAACAAAGTAAAAGCAGACTGATGGAAAATAAAGATCGTACTTCTGATCACAGCATCTGAAGCCTCGCCCTCTGTCCGGCGAGGAACAATATACATGTGGCCTCGACCGCTATGACCACCTGACCGCCGGACTGAGGACCACCTCTAGTACTCTGGGGACCACCCTTACTACCCGGTGAACTACCTCTAGCTGGTGGTGCTAGAGCCTTGGGAGCCTGAACTGACTGATCCTGACCCCTAGGGTTTTGTACCGATGGGCACTCTCTTGCAAAATGGCCTATCTCGCCACACTCATAACAACCCCAACCAAACACACTCTGCTGTGAAGACCCGGCTGAATCACAATAACCACCATGACTTGTGGACCCTGAATGACCACCTCGTGGAGCAAGAACAATACTCTGGCTTCTCTGACACTCAAAAGTCGGTAAAGCCGCCTAAATAGGCTGGCTCGGCCGGAAGCGCTGCTGTTGCTGACCTCTACCATAGTAGCCTCTACCATGAGCCTGTAAACCATTAAAACAGCCCTAATGGCGGGGCCTCTTATCGCTGCCACTTTACGCCCTCAATAGTATGGGCATGATCAAGTACCTCCAGAAAAGACTGACCTGATGCTACCATACCTACTGTGGCGAAGCAAAAATGCAAGGTCAAACCTCAAATGAAGCGGCATACCCTCTCATGCTCGGTGGGCAGAATCATAGTGGCGTGTCTAGACAACTGATGGAAATGAACCTCATACTCATACACAGTCATGGAGCCCTGCTCCAACCCAGCAAAATGATCCATCAGATGCTCCCTCATGCTATGTGGCACATGCTTCTCTAGAAAAAGCTGCGGAGAACTGATCACAAGTAAGCGGAGGTGACCTAGCTGGTCTGCAAGCAACATATGACCTCCACCACTGTTTTGCTATACCATCCAGCTGAAACATGGTGTAATCTGAACCATGTGACTCAACTAGCCCTAAATTATATAACCTCTCCTACCTCGACCTCTGGGTCGACCTCTACCCCATCCCCTAGCCGGGGCTCTAACTACAGGTGCAGGAGCCTCATCCTCACCTCCTGCAGATCTCGTCTGAACCATCTGAGAAAGAGTGAAACAAAGATACTCAGAAGTTGATCAAGTCAAGAACACATGACAAATAAATATTATGACATACTTCCTAAGAATGTCCTATAGCCTCTCCCAGATTAGATACGGACATCATCGTACCAATCCATGAGACTCTACTAGACACTTTGCTCTTGTACTGGTGAGACCGGTGAACCTAGAGATCTGATACCACTTTTTCATGACCCGAAATTGGGCCATGATGGCGCCTACACAACCCCCTAGTAGACAAGCCAAACACAAGCATGCGGAAGATAAAAATAATAATTAAACTAAGGAAAAGAAGAAGATATAAATGAAAAGGCAAGGCCAATAGCATATATACATACCAACGTACAAAATATACAAAAGATGGCCCTAAAGTCACCGAATAGACAAAACAACACGAGAACCAACTCGGCCCTGGTGTCACTAGTACAAGAGCGACAAAGCAAGGAATAGTTATACAACAGACATTGTCTACCCAAAATACAAAAAATATAGACAAAATATACAAGATGGAAAGCATGTAAAGTCTCCAAAAGCGTCAGGAGCTCACCGCAATCTGAACTGCAACAGGCTTTGAATGACAGGAAGGTCAATGAGGGTGGCTCATACTAGGTGTTGCATCAGAAAAAGATGCAGAGTGTAGTATAAGTACCAAGACAATGGGTACTCTGTAGGCATCATAGGCCGACCGAGCACAAAAATATAATATATAGATAATAAGATACAGGAAAGCAGTAAATATAGAGATCCACCTAAATCTAGTTATAAAGCCAAACTCAAAAGAAACAAACTAATAAAAAGGCAAAGCATAAGCAAGATCCAACCCAATCAATGACAATCTAAAAGCACCAACCGATGTAATGCCATGAATGATATAATGTATGAATGCATAATAGTATAAACCCGGAATACCGCATCGGTCGCCCAGAATACCACATCAGACTATGCATATATATATGAGTAGATGAATGGAAGGTAAAAATCTAAAATAATGCATCGAAGGTCCAAAATACCGTATTGAACTAGAAATAATGCATAAAATAGTATTTTTCCCATTTTCCTTAAAAAATCCATAGAAAATTCCAACACGATTCATTTTCAAATCCCAAAGTCATTGTAGCCATAGTAAACCTCATTTTTATAAATCCAAAAACTTTTAAAAATGCTTTTCCTTATATATCCATGAGGTGCGATGCAATATGAACATGAAATAACCAACCAGGGAAAGGATCATTAACAACACGACAAAAACAGGGCAAAAAATATTCTCCAAAGTAAGAGAACTGACCTGGAACTCTTTCCAAATTCAAGCTATGGCCTCGGGCCCACAGTTACACACAATAGTTGAACAAAGCAAATAAAGTAGGGAAATAATGCAGAAATTCACCAAGATTCTCTACTCTACTCCTAAAACCTCTTAAAAGCAAACTAGGGGTTCTAGGATAGCCACAACGATACTACAAGCTCCTAGGTGAAGGATAAACATGATAATTCTGCACTATAATCCATAATAGCCAATTATAAGCGGTAAACATGATATAAGCCTAAACCTATCTAAAATCTAACCTAATGTTCCAGTATCAAATAAATATATATAATCTAGCTACACTCAGTCTAGAAAGTAAATCGTAACCTACCTCGGGGCCAAACTGCAAGCATGAACCATCACTCGTGTTCCTTCCCCTTTCGAATAGCCTCAGAAATCTGCCACACTATCAAAAATATAATCTAGGTGTCAAAACGAGAGCAACAACACCCATATTGCTATATAGAAAATCAGGCTAGAAATTGGGTCAGAAAAATGACCCTCGAGGCCTGCAGAATGAAACGGAAAACAAAATTTACAATTATTCTCGCAGTGGATTTAGGAACCCATGCACAAAGTTTGAGCGTGAGCACATCTTGTTTCAGGGCCCAGAACCGCCCCAAAGTGCTACTAATTAAAGAAACCGACAACGGAAAAAAGATTCAGGGATGGAGGGCAGAAACTTACTCGAAATCAAGAGAATAAATGCCTAGAAAGTGAGCCTCACAGACCCACCAATATGCAGCTCAAGAACAGACCTCTACAAGGATCACCCAAGTCCCCAATTTAGCCAACAATTGGTTTTAGCGGGAGCATTATTAGAATTAACACAGAAAGAGGAGAGGGGTGATGAGGGAACTTACCGGATGAAGAAAACTGATGCAAGAAAGCTGAAAATGGAGCTTGAGAGCTTATCAATGGAGAAGTTCAAAATGTTGGAGGAGAAAATAAAGTGGACAAATTAAATAGCTGTCTGGGGTCCTTCATCGCGATCGCGATAGGACTCCCGCATTTTCGAGAAAGAGCGAGCTAGACCATCACGGTCGCGACAGGCCAGCCACGCGATCATATAGAGTTGGCCCCTGCCTACTTCATCACAAGCACGAAGAGCAACCTTCATGATCGCAATGGTTAATTAACTAGATCATCTCGAACGCGATGGAAGCCTCATGATCGCGAAGACCAAAAATGGTCTGCAACTTTATTGAAGCAACCAGTAATTCACAAGGCAAAAAAAATTATCCGGAACCCCGTGAACACAAACCAACTATGCCACCTGATGACGCTCAAATTGTTCCTACACAAGGAACAAGATTGTCAAACAATGATATAGGCATGTAAAGCAACATAGTGGGACATGATTAGGCCAAAGAAATGAGCCAGAATGATCACGGGCAGAGCTGGGCAGAGTTGCTATTTTTGGGACTGTGAAAACTGGTCATTGCGATCGTGAACCTTACAATCACGATCGCGAAGACATTTTTTTTAGAAAGTTAAAGCATCATGATCGTGGAATGGGACATCGCGATCGAGAAGCTCAGGGAAGTTGGTCATCGTGATTGCGGTATTTGAGCATCGCGATCACGATGGTCATCTTCTTGCCCAAAAAAATTTCTTTTAAATATTTCGTCGAGCATGTGCTTTTCACCCCTTAGTTCAGCATTTTTATACCACATGGTTGTCAACTTTTATCCCAAAAATTAGCAAACCAATACATTTCTAACCCTCAACAAAATTTCACCCAAAATTTCATACTACAATACCCAATTCACCCATTATTGTAGAAAGCAAAAATTGACACCCATTTGTGTGTTTAAAACACTTACTTTAGCACAATGAGGGTAGATTGAAGAAGAGAAAATAGAGATCATACCTGAGGAGTTGCAAAGATGCTTATGGAATTGAAGTTGACGGAGTGTATTATTCTTGCCTTTAGGAGAGAAAAGAACCAAGTTTCAAAGCAATTTTTGCTTTTGAAACGGCTTGTTTGAACTTTTAATACCTGGTAACTATTCAGTGCCTCGCGGTCGCGAGGCTCTATCATGCGATCATGAGGGGTTAAAATCACCTGACTCCACGCGATCGCGACTTATTCACGCAGTCGCAAAGAGTTAGGAAGAATTTACCTCATCACGATCGCGAGGGTCAGGTGTCGCGATCACGATGCCTTAGCATCATCTGAGTTTTTTGAATTTCTGTATAGTGCACTGGTTTGACGGGTGAAGCTGGGTGCGATGGGCACTTTGGGAGGTGCAAAACGCACCTCCTTCGCACATGCCAATATTTTTGCTAAGTTCACTGTTTTCTTGTGCAATGGCATGTGCGACGGGCACTTTTCCAGGTGCGAAAAGAATGTTTTTGAGAGTTATTTTTGGTGCTTCTCAATACTTGGTTCCTCTTCTCATTCCTTTGGGCACCTAAAACACATCAAAAAAAAGAAACAAAAAGTGATGTAAAGCATAAAATGATGGGTTGCCTCCCATCAAGCGCATAATTTAACGTTGCGGCGCGACGCAAGTTGCTTCACTGTCTAGATCACCACGTGGACGACTTGAACCTTCTACCAAAATTTAAATCAAACTTCTGGTGAAAGTCACGTTGTGAAGGTGTGAACATGAGAAGGCCATTTTCTTGGTATCGTATTTTGCACTTTTTAGCCTTCAAGTGAGGAAGTTCTCCATGCCTTCTTCGAACAACAAACTTGAAACCGGTTAAACCTTGATCTACCCTCCTTCCAAGGTCCTCCAAGAGCTTGATTACTTTAACTTTCATCCATTCAACCAAACTCAAGGTTGAAGAGTGGTTGGAGTCAGATTTGGGCATCTCTACCTTCAATCTTGTTTCATTCATCATATCCTCACTTTCAAATGTACTAGAGTCTTTCAATATGAATCACTGGACTTTGCCTTGCAACTCTAGTAACATTCACTTAATCTCGGCATCACGAGTCATATATGTATGAGGTAGTTGGTTGCCTAAACACCTTCAATTCATGAGCATTCCTTGTGTCTTCCTCTTCAATAGGGGGCAACTCAAAACCACTATCCACATCCGTGCATGTGTCAATTTGATTATTCACGTTAGTATTCAAGTTTCGGATGGCAATTTCAAGTCACTTTTCTTTTTGATTTCTCTTGACATGCCTTTTCAACAATATCTTGAACATTGGTAGCATTCTTTCACGTTATTTTCCATAAGCCTCAAGTTGGCGAGTTAGGTCCAACATCCATTCCAGGCTCAGCACCTCACCTCACACAACTTTTTCCTCTTGTTAGGGTTCAACCACCACCGTACAAACTCAGTCTCGGGAGATGTCATATTTTGAAAATCTTCATCATCATCCTCAAAGTGAATTTGATGGAGTTCAATGTTCGAAATTTGTTCATTTGCTTGGCTCAGAGGGTTTTCTTCATCAATATGGCCACAAGGAGTAGACAACTCCACCATGGGTTGCGAGGCATATTGTCTCTCCTCTTCTTCTTTAGCTCTTGCATCCACAAAGTCTGGCTTTATGGATTGCACAGCTTCCTCTATCACATCTTGCTTGGCCAAGATAGTTTGCACCATGGCATATAGTCTATTCGGGGAGGTGTCTTCGTTATCAACCTGAGCAAGAGGAATGGACAAATCTGCCATGGATTGCGAAGCACATCTTCTCTCCTCTTCTTCTTTAGATCTTGCATCCATAAAGTCTTGCTTTATGGACTGCACACCCTCCTCTGTGATATCTTTCTTGGCCAAGAGAGTTTGAACCATGGCATATAGGCTTTCATGGTAGGTGTTTTATTCATCAACTTGAGCAAGAGGCGAGGATAATTCTGCCATGGTTTTTGTGGCAAAAATTCTCTCCTCTTTTCCTTTCATTCTCATGCCCGCCAAGCCTTGCTTTATGGATTTCACACCCTCCTCTTGGGTTTCTAGTGAGGCCAAGAGGGTGTAGAGCTTTGCATACATGCCTCCTTCACTTGCTACATCATGGTTCCTATTAGGATCACAAGCACCACTAGCAACATGGTTAGCATAAGAGAGGGGAGGAGGATGGTCATTAGGAAAATTGCTCCAATGTCCATCACGACCACCACACAAATAGCAATTACTCCTATCATAGGAACAAGAAGGTGAATACCTCTCTCTCCTAGAGCCAATTTTACATTTTTGCCGAAGGTGGAGTCCTCCACAATAACAACAAGGATTATTATAACAAGGGTTGTAACTACTGATGTGCCGCCACTTTACGGCACTTTCGACTCCTTTTAACCAAGAACAATCGTACATTTTCAAGCAACCATTATCGTTTTTGATGTTTTTATGTTATATTTGTAGGAAATGGAGACAAACACGGAAACAGAAGGAAATACGAGCAAAAAGACATTCTGGATAAGAGTGACAGCCTGAGTGACGGTCCGTCACACATGTGACGGTCCGTCACAGAGACCGTCAAGTGGTGGCAGGCCACTGCCTAGGGGTGACGGCCGCCGTGACGGCCCGTCAAGGTGGTGACGGTCCGTCACCCCAAGTCATCAAGTTGAGACAGTCGGTTATGCGGAATCCGGACGTTTTTGGGACTTTGTTTCCTAGACTCCTATAAATACCCTATGTTAGGTTTATTTTATTTGTTGCTTTTACAAGGCTTTTTACAATAGTTCACAAATAATTTTAGGAGTTTGGAGCGAAACTTGTAGCGCAAGAAACACGTTTTCTCCTTCTTGAAATCGTGTTCTTGATTTGTTCTTGGGTTCTTGGTCTCTTGTTCTTGGATAATTGAAGATTGTCTTCTCTATATTGTAAGGATCTCTTTTCTTTCTTATGAATATGACTTTCTTCTCTTCTTCTACAAGCATGATTAACTAAACTCCCACAACTAGGGTTGTGGGAGCCATGGCAAACGTAGCAAGATAGATTTCGGGTAGCGTTGGGTTCAAGATATATGTTGTCACATTGTTAATCATTCATTATGTCATGTTTTCTAGTGGTTGAAAACATTAGAACATGCCTATGTTTAATTTGCTTGAGTAAAGAGATTAAAACCGGGAAACTTGATTAACGACGAGGATTCAAGACTACTAACTCTCGTCTTATGATTAATGTTGTAACTAGATTAATCTACTTGATGCTTAGGATTTAAATCTAAAAGATCACCTTTTCAAGTTCGAGAGAATTGAAAAGTAAATTCATCTATTTGGTTGAGAAACGTTTAGATGATACCATTAATTCAATCACATCGTGACACACATCTAGAAAGAACCCTGTTACGCCTAGAATCGACATTGTTACAACGCCATGGTGAACACTTCCTTAGTTCGCTCTCCTACTGATTATCATTCATACGTAAATCATTTGTTTTGTTTACTCATTGTTCACACAAAACCCCCCTTTATTTACCGGAAATGATTGACCATTAGTCATCTAATTCACTAAAGACTTAACTTTCACCATATTCCCTGTGGGATTCGACCCCAACCTTTGTTGGGTTCTATATTTGACTACGACCGCTTACGCTTCGTTAATTGAGGTGTAGTTTGGGCGTTATCAAAAAGTGGCGCCATTGCCGGGGAATACGGTTGTTTATTAAGTCTGGTGTGTTTATTTGACTCTTAGTCATACTTTCCTGCTTTACGTTTATTTGTTGTTTTTGTTTTGACAGGGTACATAGTTGTGCATGCCAAGTACCCGATGTTCGGGGGAACAAATTTTACCTTACGACCCCAAGCTTGATAGAACGTTAAGGCGGAATATGGCCGCACAACTAGACGCAGCAAGGCTCGCTGCAGAACTGCAGGCCCAACAAAATCTGAATGCTGGTGGTCTGCAGGACGACGTTATGCTGAATGATGAGGATATCGACTTGGATGGAGTTGGCGCTACGGGCGCCATTGCTCTTCCATCGCTAGCACGATGATACAGCTGTTGAACTTGAGAGGAGTATTCTGAGGTGCCGCTGGGGATGATCCAAACCAGCATTTAATGAATTTCGTGGGGATCTGCAAGTCGTTCGAGTTGCCTGGAGTGAGTTAGACAGCGATCAGGCTCAGGTTGTTTCCGTTGTCTCTATCTGATGAGGCAGCATTGTGGTTGACAAAGCTTACCCCCGACTCTATCACAACTTGGGGAGAGTTGAAAGGAGCTTTCCTAGAAAGGTTCTTTCCTCCCTCTAGGATGATACAGTTGAGGGATGAAATTAGCAATTTCAGATAGCAACCTCACGAAGCATTGCACGAGACCTGGTTGCGATTTAAAAAGAAGCTAACACAATTCCCTAACCATCAGTTGAACGACGAATTTTTGATGCAAACATTCTACAGGGCACTGAATTCGGCTACCAAGCCGACGTTGGACAACGTAGCAGGTGGAGCATTTATGGGTCGCACTTTTGCCGAGGCCACAACTATTTTGGACAGGCTCACCAAAACCAATAGGGCCTGGCATACACGAGATTCAGAGGTACCAGCTAGCAGTTATGTAGTTGGTGTGTCAGCTGAGCAGCGCAGAAAAGAGGAGGAGCGCGACCAAGACATGGCGCATCTGAAAACGCAGTTGGACCTACTGACGAAGCACTTATTTTCAGGAGGTATGGAGAAGGTAAAAGTTGTGGGTTCCCAAGGTAGAGTAGCAGAGTTGGAAACTGATGAGGAGGCGAATTACTTGGGGGGTTTCCAGGCCAATGGCCAAGGAAACCAAGGTCCGACCTATCAGAAGGACAACTACTATGAGAAAACTGGCAACAGAGATCGCGATCAAGGAAACTGGAGGAGTATTACTGATAGAGGTGGGTTGTATGTACCACCTGGTAATCGGGACAAAGCTAGCAACGAGGCAGGGACTTCCAAGCTAGAGAACATGATGGCGAAGATGCTGCTGAAGGTCGAATCAACTGACTCTGGGGTGAAGGAGATAAGGACTGAGTTATCGGCCATGAGTCAAATAGTGGAGTCGCATTCCACTTCGATTAAGCAATTGGAGCAGCAAGTGGGATTAATCTCGGCATCTCTAAACCAAAGGAAGACAGGTACCTTGCCGAGTGACACGATTCACCTGAGGAATGACGCGAGCTGTATGGCGATCACCACAAGAAGCGGTAAAATATTACCGAAATCACATCCGGTAATTTAGATTCAAGAGGATGAGATCGCGGATGAAAAGGAAGTCGAGGAGGCTACTCTAAAGCCCGCGGAGAAAAGCAAGGAAGCTGAAAAGCTTCCAACTATGATGCCTCGACCACCGCCCCCATTCCCACAGCGCCTGAAGAAGAAAATGGAAGATGGTAAGTTCCTGAATTTCCTGACCATGCTCAAGCAAATATCAATAAACATCCCATTGGTGGAAGCACTTGAACAAATGCCCGGTTATGCCAAGTTCATGAAGGACTTGATTACAAAGAAGAGGTCGGTAAGTTTTGAGCTAGAAGATAACCTTCACCACTACAGCTCTATTTCTTCAAGATCATTAGTGGAAAAGAAGGAAGACCCAGGTGCGTTTACTATCCCCTGCACTATCGGGAAGCTCAACTTCGGAAGAGCATTATGTGATCTGGTTGCTAGCATCAACTTGATGCCGCTAGCGGTCTATAAACAATTGGGTTTCGGAGCTCCTAAACCAACATCCATGAGAGTAATGATGGCTGACCGCTCAGTAAAGCGACCTGTGGGAATATTGTCTGATGTGCTAGTAAAGATCGGTAAGCTTATCTTCCCAGCTGACTTTGTGATCTTGGATTGCGAAGTAGATTTTGAAGTTCCCATAATCTTGGGACGACCTTTGTTATCCACGGCTAGAGCGTTGGTTGACATGGAAAGAAATGAACTGACCTTCAGACTAAACAATGAAGTGGTCAAGTTCGATGTGTCCAAATTGATGAAGCAACCAAGTGACATGAGGGTGGTCGCGGTCATCAATGTTATTGGGGAAGTCCCTGCGGATGTGTATCTTGAGGAGAAGGGTTGTGTTGAAACCCGAGATGTTATGAGAGTAAGGTCGCGATCGCAAGAGGACGAGCAGGTAAAGGAAAGCGGTGAAAATAGATCAAGAAAACAAAAACACTGCAAGAGAATCTGCAAAGAAAGAGCAAAGAAATTATCGCGACTAGCGATAGAGCCCATAAAAGAGGAAGCTGGAACGCCACACTCCATCGAGTTCTCCTGCTTTGGAGACCCTGGCTGTCTCCAACATCATTCCAGAATCTGAGTCCGATGGAGTTCACAGGTATTCCTTTTCTCTCACAGTTTAGTTTGCACATGTATGCATTGGGGACAATGCATGAGTCTAAGTTGAGGGTGTTGGGAAACCTGTGAGTCACCACCGAGGGTTTTTGTTGCCGAGTTCTTTTCCCTCCGGTGTGCTATCTAGTAGAACCAGCATGTTTAGGTTGTTGTTATTTTAAATTTTTTTTTATGTCTATAGCAAATCATGGCATTTTCTTGACTAAAACGAGGCCTCCTTAAAAAGTTTCCCTTAAAAATTTTTCTGGTTTTGTACTTATGTTGAAACGATTGACTGGCTGGATCTTTGAATGTCATTGTGTGATTATGATTAGAATGAGTATGCTTAAGCCGAGCGGTTGTTTGATAGTTGGTAGTGATATAGTTTCTTGGTGCCAAGAGTGTGTGAGCATATTGTGTTACAAATTCTTACTCTGTGCATGCATCTAGAACTTGCCCGGTCTATTTTGTTAAGTTTGAAGTTTGGTTGCTTCGGAAAGGATCATAGGCCCTTTTTGTTTCCAGTCCACTTAACCTATAAGACCGTCCAAATACAAACAATCCCTTTGATCCCTGTTTGAGCCATAATTGACCATGTTCTTTCAATAACCTGTCACCGTTGCTGTTTAACTTTGAATCCCTATTTTGGCCCTGGTCCTTCCTTGGACATCGTGCACCTCGACTCAGGCAATCAGCCTAAGTTGAGGGTGGCTACTATAGAGGTAAACCCTGTTTTGGCCCTGGTCCTTTCGTGGACATTGTGCACCTCAACTCAGGCAATCAGCCTAAGTTGAGGGTGGCTACTATAGAGGTGAATGATAAGAAAAATAGGATGAATGAGATTGGTTGTGAATAGAATGAAAATTCGGGTGTGTGCCTAAGAAAAGAAAGATCAAGAAATGAAAAAGGAGATGAAAAAGAATGAAAAAGAAGTAAAATAAAGAGGTCGCACCTGTAGCTAGAAAGAAGGGAATAAAAAGGTGAATAAAGATGGACAAAGTAAAGTTATGTGGTAATAAGATGTCGGTGGTTCCAAGGAGGGCTTAGTCACTAACCCCTAAATGTATCCTACCTGCACCCGAAGCCTCATTACAAGCCTAAAAAAGTCCTGTAGTGATCCTGAGCGGCTTTCTGAAAAACTGAAATAGAATAGTAAGGGCAAGCTTATGGTATCGCATGTGCATTGTTTGAAATCGTTTGTGAGTGTGAGCGTCTTACCTAGTCCTAAATTTTGTGTGTGGGACTTCTTTGTGGTGAGGGCACCAAGACTTTGGTATTGTCTTTTGACTGTTAGGATAGTTGTGCGTGTATATGCATAATATTCTATCATATCGGAATGACATGTTTGGATCCTTTCAAGTTAGTGTTTCATACATTTGTGTGCTACGAGGGAGCTTGATTTAAAATTGAATAAGCGATTAAATGACCATGAGTTGCTAGAGACACGAGTTGTTTTCTTAGTTGAGTCGTCGTATTATTGTTTTTTTATGTTATGTTGCTTGAGGACAAGCGAACATCTAAGTTGAGGGTGTTGATGTGCCGCCACTTTACGACACTTTCGACTCCTTTTAACCAAGAACAATCGTACGTTTTCAAGCAACCGTTGTCGTTTTTGATGTTTTTATGTTATATTTGTAGGAAATAGAGACAAACACGGAAACGGAAGGAAATATGAGCAAAAAGACATTCTGGATAAGAGTGACGGCCTGAGTGACGGTCCATCACAGAGACCGTCAAGTGGTGGCAGGCCACTGCCTAGGGGTGATGGCTGCCGTGATGGTCCATCAAGGTGGTGATGGTCCGTCACCCCAAGCCGTCAAGTTGAGACAGTCGGTTACGCGGAATCCGGACGTTTTTGGGACTTTGTTTCCTAGACTCCTATAAATACCCTATGTTAGGTTTATTTTATTTGTTGCTTTTACAAGGCTTTTTACAATAGTTCACAAATAATTTTAGGAGTTTGGAGCGAAACTTGTAGCGCAAGAAACACGTTTTCTCCTTCTTGAAATCGTGTTCTTGATTTGTTCTTGGGTTCTTGGTCTCTTGTTCTTGGATAATTGAAGATTGTCTTCTCTATATTGTAAGGATCTCTTTTCTTTCTTATGAATATTACTTTCTTCTCTTCTTCTACAAGCATGATTAACTAAACTCCCACAACTAGGGTTATGGGAGCCATGGCAAACGTAGCAAGATAGATTCCGGGTAGCGTTGGGTTCAAGTTATATGTTGTCACATTGTTAATCATTCATTATGTCACGTTTTCTAGTGGTTGCAAACATTGGAACATGCCAAGGTTTAATTTGCTTGAGTAAAGAGATTAAAACCGGGAAACTTGATTAACGACGAGGATTCGAGACTACTAACTCTCGTCTTATGATTAATGTTGTAACTAGATTAATCTACTTGATGCTTAGGATTGAAATATGAAAGATCACCTTTTCAAGTTCGAGAGAATTGAAAAGTAAATTCATCTATTTGGTTGAGAAACGTTTAGATGATACCATTAATTCAATCAAATCGTGACACACATCTAAAAAGAACCATGTTACGCCTAGAATCGACATTGTTACAACGCCATGGTGAACACTTCCTTAGTTCGCTCTCCTACTGATTATCATTCATACGTTAATCGTTTGTTTTGTTTACTCATTGTTCACACAAAACCCCCCCTTATTTACTGGAAACGATTGACCATTAGTCATCTAATTCACTAAAGACTTAACTTTCACCATATTCCCTGTGGGATTCGACCCCAACCTTTGTTGGGTTCTATATTTGACTATGACCGCTTACGCTTCGTTAATTTGAGGTGTAGTTTGGGCGTTATTAACTACCAACATCTCTATCATGTCGAGATGCCATGAAGTCAAACGCAAAATAAGATTTAGACAAAAGAAAAACAACTGTTCAAAAAATTGAACTACAGTAAGTAAACTCAAATTCTAAACTAACTCAATATGCCAAATTATTCCTTGGAAACGGTGTCATTTTTGATGATGCTCAAATCATGCTCCCCAAGTTGGAGGTCACAACGATCGTTAGAGAAAAACAAAATTTATAATACCCAATGGATTCGGGGTCGTACCTAAGGGAACAATGTAGTCACGATCGAGCTAATAGAGAATCCAAGTAGCTTATTGAAGTTCAATTAACAAAAAGGGAAAAAGATATCTAGGGGGTGGGGGGTTTAGACTTCAACTAAAGATAAAAGAAAATCAAATAAAAGATAGGTTGATCAATGGCTTTCACGTTGCTTTCACCAAGCAAGGACAACAAGGGAGACTTGGGAATGGGAATTCAATTCACAAGACTTGCACCCGCTTGACACGTAGGTAGTCTTGGCTAAAGGTATGCCTAAAAATCTTTTGACCAATCGAGCATATATCTTATGTGTTCTCTCGAACCACCACGTGTAAGCAATAACCACCAATTTAACTTGGGTGAGTTGGGTTATCTCTAACCCCAACTCTTAGATGGGTGTTTCCGGCAACCAAACTATCTCTAGCCTTGGTCTAGAGTGGAAATCCCAAATCCTCACTATTGAATCTTCCCAAATTTAGGGAAATTCTTTCTCAAGCAACAACCCAATTTAGAAAGCTAAGTCAATGTTTGAAACCATTGACTATAAATTCAAGCATGGAGGATTAAATAGACCCAAATAATCAAACGAGAGAAAAATCTATATATGAATTGAATACCCAAACAAGTATTATCTCTAATACAAAACCCAAAATCTCAAGTCAACAATACACCAATAAAATAGCAATTAAGAGCAAGATTTGAAGAATGGAACTTAAGATTTTACAATACAAAGCATCCAAATCTTCACTCCTATGGTGTTGGTTGATGAACTTTCTCTCCAAGATTATCAAAAGTTGTGAGAATAGCTAAAGATGTGTTCCCAATTGGCTAGGAAGAGTTTTATGTCAATTGGGGTTTCCAAAAGTGGGAATTTCCTAATCCGTCCTGCAGCTGGTGATGCCTTCATCGCGGTCGTGTGATCGTGCTTTGCGATCGCGAGGTTCTGTGTTTTCTCTCCACAAGGTCGCGTGGTCTCAACCTCACGGTCGCATAGTTCTGACTTCTTCCTCCACACAGTCGCTTGGCTTTACTTCGCGATCACGTAGTTTTAACTTTCTCCTTGTGCATCGCGGTCGCATGATTTACTCTCACGGTCACGATGAGTAACTTGGTGTCAGTGATCAGCAGCTCCTTTTAGCTCCCATTTGACTTGTTTTCACTTGAATATTTCTCGAACACTTCTAAAACACATAAATCTGCAAAATAGAAGTAATTCGTGTTAAATTGCACTATTTATCCACTTCATACTAGCAAAAGCATAAGATTAGAAGCTAAATAAGTAGGTAGAATACCAACTTATCAAACCCGCAAACATGAACTATTACTTGTCCTCAAGCAACTATCTTAAGAGGCATACAACACAAGTGTAAATGACAATACCACAAGCCAAGGAAAACCCATTTCAAGCACCAAGCATGACTTTGGTTGGTACTAACGGTTAGTCAATCTCATTATAACTTACTCTAAACATTCCCTTCAATTCAAAACACAATTCAATTATGCAATGGCAAAATAAGAACAAGCAAGTGACGATAACCAATCCTCTAGATGTGACTCAAACCACTAGCTTACCAAGTCATGCTCCTTTGATTCATTTTTCGGAGTTTATCAATGTCACCAACTATTCTAATTTGCATGCCCTCATAAGAATGAAAGTCCCAAAACACATTATGTACAAAGACAATCACAAGGGAAAAATAAAAACACTCACACTCACAAGGAAGTTCACGTGCACACACATCGAACCATAGGCTTGCCCTTCATGTAAATCGCCACTAATGTAGAGTAGCCAAGCTAAGAATCACAAAGGAATTGTGGGTTTTGATGTTGAATAGGGTTAAGGTGAGGATCTCATTTGGTTCAAGTGATTATACCTCCCTAGTGCTCTTTATTTTATTTCGAACACCGCTCACATTTTCAATTTCAACTTCACCTTATTTCTCCCTTACACAACCCAAGATTCTTCTTTTTAACTCATGATCATTAAACTCCTTATACCACCTTCACTTGGTAGAACCTATTTTTGCTTTTCAATTTGCTTATTGGATTGATCTTTTAGAGAAATTTTCAATTCGAAATTAAGGTGTTACCTTGCACTTGAAGTGCGCTTCTTTTCTTCTCCTTATTTGACCACATGCACCTCCAAACTTAGGCATTTGCCTATGTTATATTTCATTTTCCCCCCAAACTTAGGCTTTTAGCATATATTTCATTTTCAAGCAATTAGGGAAGACGGGTGCCAAGATAGAGGTTCCAAAAAGGTCAAGGTGTTAACAAGGTGCCAAAGAACAGTCACAAGTTCAAAAAGGTTTTACTAGGATTTGATGTCATGGGAAGTCATTTGGGTGAAGTGGCTATCCAAAAGGGCCTAAGGTCATTTTCCAAGCTTGGTTACACCTAGAATTTTGCCTTGAATCACATTCGGGGAAAGTTCTAGATGACACACATGCCCAAGAATTATTCAACTAAAACTCACCACACATGACATGTGAATTATTCAAGAAGGATCAATTTTAACTTCCTAAACAAGAACCAAGAGGAGCTATCTATATTATCACCGCTAATAAGCTAAGAGTCACAAAAAGATAAAGGGGTTGTCACAAGCATCATGCTTTGCCATACACTTTTTACAATTTTTTTGGAAGGGTATGCCTATTTCACATAACATGCAGGACTACGTCATTAGTACTAAACAAGTCAATCGCAACCAAAACCTCAAAAGAAGACGATTTTCCCTTACGAATGACATCACTAAGTCTATCATTGGGCTAATTCCTCTATCTAAATTGGTAATACTACAAACAATGGATCAACCCAACCATCACAATCAACAGGCACATGCGATTCACACATGCCAAAGTGTGGATCGCACGTGCAACGCACATGCCAATAGTGGGCATGTATGAAGCTTGTGCAGTTCACACATCAACATGTACGATTCTGTGTTCCCAGCTCTGACAAGATCTATCTAGCCTAATGGGTACTTAGACATCCCCTGGCTCCAAAATACCCAACACACCTAATAAAAAAAAGAAAAACATAGAAGCTACAATTAAAGAAACTAACAACCTAAACCATCAACTCTATCCATATCAACAAACAAACCCAACGAGGGTACATAAATATAAAAACAAGCCCGACAAGGGCGCATCAATATCCAATAATAAAATAAAAAATAATCGTGACAAGGGCGAAATATCCAAAATAAAATAACATGCTAGATAGAGTGCCAGCCACCCCCAACTAACAATGTGCAGTGCCCTCACTGCAATAAAATAAGAGAAGAGTTTGAGGGGGCTCTCTGAAGGGTGTATCACTCAGAACCAGAACTACTAGGTCCAGAAAGGACCCAGTCTCCCTCATTAGCATCATCCTCATCCTCATACCCACATAGCTTCCTCAAAGTGCTCATCATCTTCGTGAGGAACTTGCTTTGCTTCCTATCATGGTCTGTCTACTTTTTCTGTCGCCTTTCCACCTTAGCCAACCTCTCCTTGATGTGCTACTGCTGGTTTGCCACACTAGCTAGTGTAGCAACACTAGGAGTATTGGAAGATGAAGGCCCAGATGTCGGTGTGGTGGAACTCTCGTTCGGACCCAAAGGTAAGCCTGCTACAATCTGGCGAAGATGGGCTTCCATGCCATAGACTTGGCTGGAGATGTGGTAGAGTGTCGGAGGTCCAATCCGGAGGGGACCAATAGCTTTGGCAGTAGCGGCCGACTCATGTGCCTTGTTGGACTCGGCAAATAAACCAAATGATGGTGAATCCATGTCTATCTTCCTCTTCTTCGATGCTTGTAAGGGGCCTCTCTTCTTCATAGGGTGAATCAATTTTTAGGGCTTCCTCTCATTTTCACCATTCCTCTTTGCAACCCCGGCTGCATAGCATAAGTGAGTGATCAATCAAGGAAAGAGCAAACTCTTGCTACCATCAAGGACCACTTGTTGAATTTCTTGCATGATCAGTTACCCTACATTCACCGGAAGACCCTCCATCGTAGCACAAATGACCTTTGCTTTATCAGGGGTCACATCAGATTCATTATTTGAAAGCATAACTCGGGCATAAATGATCAAAAGCCAAGTGCGGACCTCAAGTTTAAACTCGGAGGACACAATCCTCGTATTCAACGTTATCCATTGTGGGACTGTTTCATCATGTAAATACTCCACAAACCAATTGGTCCCCAACTCTGTAGCTCGGGCTTTGTATATGACATTATTGACATTTGGGCGGTGGTAGTATCCATTGATCAACTCTGGATCAAAACGAACCAACTTGACCCGAACCATCACAACTAAGTCATTGGCGAAGTCCATCTCAGCCGCATTAACATAAAATTCACGGACCACGACAAAGTTTGCCTTGACAGGCTCGGTAGCAAAACACAACCACCCACTAGCAACCAACTTTCCATGGAAGTTGGCCTATTTCTCCTTCAATCCGTCCAACATAGTACCTTGATCCCTTATGATTGTCTTTGTCAAAAGACGGTCATATAATTGGGAGCACTTGAGGGAGACGAAGGTTCCTTGGTCAAAGTATTGTTTGTAGGCCATTTGATTTGCCTCTTCATGTTCAATTCCGGCCATTTTCAAGCTTAAAGTACCTACACAAGGAACAAGATTGTCAAACAATGATATAGGCATGTAAAGTTAAAGAATCGTGATCGCGGAATGGGGCAACGCAATTGTGAAGCTCAGGGAAGTTGGTCATCGCAATCACGGTATGTGGACATCGCGATCGCGATGGTTATTTTTTTCCCAAAAGAATTTCTTTCAGACATTTCATTGAGCAGGTGCTTTGCACCCCTTAGTTCACTATTTTTATACCATATGGGCGTCACCTTTTATCCCAAAAATCAGCAAACCAATAGACTTCTAACCCTCAACCAGATTTCACCCAAAATTTCATACCATAATACCCAATTCACCCATTATTGTAGAAAGCAAAAATTGACACACACTTGGGTGTTTAAAGCACTTACTTTAGCACAATGAGGGTAGATTGAAGAAGAGAAAATGGAGATCATACCTGAGGAGTTGTAAAGATGCTTATGGAATTGAAGTTAATGGAATGTATTATTCTTGCCTTTCGGAGAGAAAAGAACCAAGTTTCAAAGAAGTTTTTGCTTTTGAAATGGCTTGTTTGGAACTTTTAATACCTGGTAACTGTTCACTGCCTCTCGGTCGTGAGGCTCTATCACGCGATCGTGAGGATTTAAAATCACCCGACTTTACGCGACCGCGACATGTTCACGTGGTTGCAAAGAGTCAGGAAGAATTTACCTCATCGCGATTTTGAGGATCAGGTGTCACGATTGCGATGCCTTAGTATCATATGAGTTTACTAAATTTTCGCACAATGCACTAGTTTGATGTGTGAATCCGGGTGGGAAGGGCACCTCGGGAGGTGTGAAACGCACCTCCTTCGCACATGCCAGTATTTTTGCTCAGTTTACTATTTGCTTGTGTGATGGCATCTGCGACGGGCACTTTTCCAGGTGCAAAAATCACATTTTTCAGAGGTATTTTTGGTGCTTCTCAACACTTGGTTCCTCTTCTCATTCCTTCTGGCACTTAAAACACATAAAAAAAAAAGAAAAAATAACTTACGTAAAGCATATAAATGATGGGTTGCCTTCCATCAAGCGCACAATTTAACATCGCGACGTGATGCAAGTTGCTTCACCATCTAGATCTCCACTTGGAAGACTTGAACCTTCGACCCAAATTTAAATCGAACTTCCAGTGAAAATCATGGGGTGAAGGTGTGAACATGAGAAGGCCATTTTGCACTTTTTAGGCTTCAAGTGAGGAAGGTCTCCTTGCCTTTTGCAACAACAAACTTAAAACCGATTAAACCTCGATCCACTCTCCTTCCAAGGTCCTCCAAGAGCTTGATTACTTTAACTTTCGTCCATTCAACCAAACTCAAGGTCGAAGAGTGGTTGGAGTCAGATTTGGGTATCTCCAACTTCAATCTTGTTTCATTCATCATATCCTCACTTTCGAATGTACTAGAGTCTTTCAAGCTGAATCGTTAGACTTTGCCTTGCAAATCTAGTAACATTCACTTAATGTCGGCATCACGAGTCATATATGAGGTACTTGGTTGCCTCAACTCCTTCAATTCATGAGAATTCCTTGTGTCTTCATCTTCAATAGGGGGCAACTCAAAACCACTATCCATATCCGTGCATGTGTTAATTTGAGCATTCACGTTAGTATTCAAGTTTCGGATAGCAATTTCAAGTCGCTCTTCTTTTTACTTTCTCTTGACATGCCTTTTCAACAATATCTCAAACATTTGCAGCATTCTTTCACGTTATTCCCCATAAGCCACAAGTTGGCGAGTTAGGTCCAATATCCATTCCAGTCTCACCACCTCACCTAACACAACTTTTTCCTCTTGTTGAGGTTCAACCACCACCGGTACAAACTCAGTCTCGGGGGATGTCATATTTTGAAAATCTTCATCATCATCCTCATAGTGAATTTGATGGAGTTCAATGTTTGAAATTTTTTCATTTGCTTGGCTCTGAGGGTTTTCTTATTCAATATGGTCACAAGGAGTAGACAACTCAACCATGGGTTGCGAGGCATATTGTCTCTCCTCTTCTTCTTTAGCTCTTGCATCCACAAAGTCTTGCTTTATGGATTGCACACCTTTCTCTATGATGTCTTGCTTGGCCAAGATAGTTTGCACCATGGCATATAGGCTCTTCGGGGAGGTGTCTTCGTCATCAACCTGAGCAATAGGCGTGGACAAATCTTCCATGGATTGCGAAGCACATCTTCTCTCCTCTTCTTCTTTAGCTCTTGCATCCACAAAGTCTTGCTTTATGGACTGCACACCCTCCTCTGTGATATCTTCCTTGGCCAAGAGAATTTGAACCATGGCATATAGGCTTTCAGAGTAGGTGTTTTCTTAATCAACTTGAGCAAGAGGTGAGGACGATTCAACCATGGATTGTGTGGCAAGATTTCTCTCCTCTTTTACTTTCATTCTCATGCTTACCAAGCCTTGCTTTATGGATTTCACACCCTCCTCTTGGGTTTCTAGTAAGGCCAAGAGGGTGTGGAGCTTTGCATACATGCCTCCTTCGCTTGCTACATCATGGTTCCTATTAGGATCACAAGCACCACTAGCAACATGGTTAGCATAAGAGGGGGGAAGAGGATGGTCATTAGGGCAATTTCTCCAATGTCCATCAATACCACCACAAAAATAGCAATTACACCTATCATAGGAATAAGAAGGTGAATACCTCCCTCTCCTAGGGCCAATTTTACATTTTTGCCGAAGGTGGGGTCCTCCACAATAACAACAAGGATTATTATAACAAGGGTTGCAACTACCAACATCTCTATCATTTCGAGATGCGATGAAGTCAAACGCAAAATAAAACTTACACAAAAGAAAAACAACTATTCACAAAATTGAAATAGAGTAAGTAAACTCAAATTCTAAACTAACTCAATATGCCAAATTGTTCCCCGGCAATGATGCCATTTTTTATCATGCTCAAATCGTGCTCCCCAAGTTGGAGGTCACAGATATCGTCAGAGCAAAACAAAATTTATAATTCCCAACGGATGTCACCCAAGGGAACAATGTAATCGCGATCGATCTAATAGAGAATCCAAGCAACTTATTGAATTTTAATTAATAAAAAGGGGAAAAAATATTTAAAAAGGGGGGTTTTAAACTACAACTAAAGATAAAAGAAAATCAAATAAAAGATAGTCAACTTTACAGAGCTAACAGCGCTGATGGATTTTCCTTCTGAGGCCGTCTTCTCTGAATGTTGACCAAAGTCAACCCTACCAACTAAACTGGCTTAAAAACACAGAAAGCAAAACAAAACAAATCCTAAAGCGCTTAGACCTAGACCAATGGTCCCACTAGACAAAAATCCCCATTTTGAAGCCAGCAAAACTGTCAGAATTTGATTCTGAGCACGTTTACCAAGAAAGTTGACCAAAGTCAAAGATTTTCTAAGTTCAAGTTCTAAAACAGGGAAATGGTCGTAATGACCTAACGAACGGCCCGAGCACCAAACCGTCAGTCCTGAAAAATCGTAAATGACCTATAGCCGCTGAGGGAAATCTCAAAATGCAAAAAAATCACAGAAAATGGAAAATGACCTGGAGGGTCATTACAAGGCAGCTAAGCTAGGGCCATGGTTACCCCTGGAGGCCCTATCAGTATTACATTTTAACAATCCAGGAGAGGGGGCGGGGGGTAGGTGACCCTCTGATAATTCTAAAAGAAAAACTTGGCCTATATTTATCCAAAAGAATAACTATATGTGGCCATGTTTGATGACTATTAAGCACACATTTGGACTTGAGCTTAAAAAACTTCTGAATTCGATTGTTGATCTCCCAAATGATTTTCCTTATAGAGTATGAGCCTCCATGACAAACTGTATTCCTCCTCTTCCACATAATCCAGAGAATAAGGTTGGGCATGGCTTAAAAAACTTTCTTTAGCCTAGAATTTCCTTGAGTCTCCTGATGACGCTCAAATGAACTCTCTTGAAGGAGGTGGTAGTGATCGTCAAGCAAAATAAAAGTAACATAATGAGTGTTGGGGTCAAATCCATAGAGAGTGGAGTAGTGATTCGCTAAAGGATCATCAAGAAATAATCATTAAGAGAGTAAATTCTCAAACAACTTAAAAGTAAAGATTGGGGGAATTGGAAAGGGAAATTTACGTAGCAACTTTGATTTCAACACAAAAACATATGTAAACACGAGATTTGTAATCAATGAGAAAGAGACTAGGGGTATGCTTCAGGTGGGATTTTACAAAGGGTTAGGGTACTTTATTTATTATGCAAATTCTTGATAAATGATACAGATAGCATTGGTTTTAGTCATATTTGGTAATCTCTCAATCCTCCAAATATATATCCTAAGGTCTCTGTTCAAGCACCATAGGTTTTAACACAAACGAACCAATTCAATTGCTTGGGGAAGTCATACTATTTTTAGCTTAGACTCTTAGATGAGAGTTTCTATCGATTAAGCTATTTCTAGCCTCAATCTAAGGTAGAAATCTCAAATTCCCACTATTGAATTCCTATCCGAATTATGAACTCCTCTTTCAAGAAAAAACACAATTAAGAAAACTAAATTAGTGTTTCCAACCATCAATTTTATGATTAAAACTTGAGGATACCCATATGATTTCATCAATTATAAGCACAATTAAATAAGACCCACACCCAAATTCAAATACCTATCATACACATTGATGTGCTGAGATTTTGCGGCAGTTTCGACGCTTAAAATTAAGGATTTTGGGAGTTCTGAAGTGTGTTTTGTTAGATATGATGCCCGTTTGCTACATGTGCAGGGAAAAGTATTAAAAATACAAAAAGACAGAAAAGTTGCTATTTCTGGGCTAAAAGTGATGCCCCACAGGTGCGGGATCCACCATGGCTCGTGAGAAGGAGCGTGAATACAAAGCAGTGGACTTAGAAGGAAAAAACCCATCCCACGATCAAATGGGACGGGAGTCAGAAGCACCATGGGTTGTCACACTTGCCCATGGGATTGAACCAGAGAAGATAAGGATAGAAGTAAAGTCCAGACGCCCAGCCATGATGCCCATGAGAAATGCGATGGGGCATCACATATGCCCATCGAACTGAACTAGAACAAGTGACAAGTTAAATGACTTGGTCAACAATGGACAACGATAGGCCATCGAAACCACGACAGCCCATCAGCTTTTCCCATGGAAACTTGGCAGAATACAATGAAAAAAATGAAGAAGGCCCAACAGTCGATGCCTATGGCACCCATGATGGCCCATGGGACCTACCCATTGGGATAGACTATCACAACCCAATTTCTCAGGTCATGATATCACCTACAACCCCCTAGGAGGCGAACCAATTCTCGTAGCCCGGAATGGTCAGTAATGGGCTACCACCTAACCAATGTGCATGATAAACTGAAATAAGCGGAAGAAGAATAAGATAAATACAATGCAGAAGCAAAGCCTGAATATATAAATATACAAGAACACTACACCAGTCCCAAGACTTGATATCGTTAGTACAGGAGCTTCTAAATAGAATAAAAGTTCTAGATGTAACAAAATAGACTACACAACTGTCTCTGAAATATATAAGAGTAACAATACAAAAGATGAGATGCGGTCAAGCCCCGGTGGTCAGGCGCTCACCCTAGTCTCGAATATCCAGAAGCTGCATGAGTCTCCACGCGATCAATGGCAAAAGCTCACACTAATATCTACACCAAAAGTGTAGAAGTATAGGATGAGCACTAATTGCTAAGCAACAGGTACCTAGTAGGCATCATCGGCCAACTGAATGCATATAAAATATAAAAGCAGTAATAAGCAAAATATAAGAAAATAGTCACGGAAAACAAGGAGCAAGCACAAGGAACTAGCACAAAGAGTAATCAGCTAAAAGTTACAAGTACAACATGCTATCACAGAAGAGATACATACACAGAAACACAGGTGAAAGAAGGAATAAGGACGCACCTGGGATCCTTGCAACAATAGTACATATAAAAAGAGAGTTTAAAGAGAAGGGCGGTATACCGGTACCCTCAAAAATAAAGGGAAAGAAGGAAGGCAAGCCAACAATCAAACTAGAAACCATAAACTAATAGAAACATGCTTAAGACATCAAATTCAAGATAACAATAGACGTACAACAGTCTCCCAAGTATAATCCTAGGATGAAATAACTAATCCGCAAGTACCCAGATCCGCTAAATGAAACCATGACAAGGAATATAACTCAATACCCATAACCGCTCAGAAGGATTCATAATCAGTATCCCAATAATGCAAGTCCCACTAGCCTCTCAATAATCATAGTCCCAAAAGTTGGTGCCTCAACAGGCAAAAATCACGAATCCAAATAGTACTCATGGTCATAACAAGCCCTAAGAAATGAACGGAGTGATATAATCTACCTACAGTCCCAACGGCTGCCCATACAACCGAGGAACACAATCAAGTGAAACAAACCCCCTGGCCTCCCATACAATCATAGCGTACACTGAGCACACATCAAACAAGGGTGGAATCGAAATACCAAATGCATGATGATGATATATGATAAATCCAGGTGTGATAGTAGTATCGTATGTGACCCGCTTTTGACGTCCTATAAGGCCAAGAAGAAAGAATCCATGGAAGATCACACTTGTATACCTCTACTACGCCGTATACCTCCCCCCTCCGGCACTCACGGCACGTAACCCCTGAGCCAGAACAGTAAGGTCCATGAAGGCCCCCGACCAACATACTAGATGCCCCGTGATCTAAAAAATCCCAAGTAAAGCTGCCCGGAGGGTATCCGGGTCTAAATTAATCAGTCAAAAATAGGTCTTGCACACGGACCCACCGAGTCTAGTATCATCTCAAATTAATAGTAAAACAATTCTAGCGCCCGGCCCAGCCGAGTCTAGTATAAGTAAGAAAACTATGATAAATCCACCTTTTAACTATTTTACCCCAAGTAGATCCACAAAGTCAAGACCAATCCATTTTAAAGTCACCTCAGCCAAAACTAGGCCCCCAGGGCCATGCAATGTTTAAAAAACCATTTATAGTAGGCCCAAAGACCAAAACAGTAGTAAAACATCCAGAAAAACCTTTACATGAATGATATGCTCACAAATAATAGCCCCACTGCTCACAAACATTCCTACCGGCCCTGCACAGGCTCAATAGATCTACAACGGGCATAACCATCCTAGAGTAATATCTTAATGTTCAGAACTCACGGAAATTCCCAAATAATCCACCATCTATGTTCCAGAGTGAATACAAGGCCACACGGGACCACAAGGGTAATATTTAATACTACACGAATAATACAATCAATGTATGAAATAAATATACAGAAAGGCAGACAAGGTCTGGCGTACAAACCTATAACAACCTTCCCAAGGATACTAATTAGTGTAGTTATAGTCTATATACATAGAGTCTAGATAGGGGAAACCATTACCTACATGTCGTCCGACGAATAGCTACGGGAATGGCATCATCCAGGCTCAAACCGCTCTGAGAAGCTCCAATTCATGAAAACACTATCACAATAATGATATATGCATCAAAACAAGACTAACGATACCCATAATGCTAAACACATACCCGGGTCGAAATTTAGGTCACCGACGGACCCGCGGACCCCGAAACCCGAAACTAGAAATGAAAAACATCATCGTATTCCCCAAAATCTTGAGAGCATATGCTCAAAATTTAAGTAGAACCGGACAACAATTAAGGCTCCAAAATAGCCCACCCATCATGGAATTAAAAATGAGAATTTCATGGAAATCAACGGAAATTAACACGATAATTTACCTTTTCACGAGGCGAAGAACACACCTGGTTCAACAACAATTATTCCTCCAGGAACTGGGAGTGAGCACATGAAGATTTGAAGGACTTTAGTGTAAAAATGGTGGATAAATCGAGTTGGGAAGATGAGAGCAAAAGCTGAAAATGGGATGCCAACAACTATATAAGCTGGCCTGCTCAGGTGCAGGTGCGCCTAAAAAATAGCGCAGGAGAGCCGGTGCCACAGTGCTGGCATAGTCACAGGAACGCATAGGCTAGGCGAACCCTGAGGCACAAGGGCGCTGACATGGGCGTTGGTGCGCAGGCGCAGTGGCGTTAGCCATAGTGCAGGGGAGCTTGCATGGCTGAGGCAGCTGGCATGTAGGGGCGCTGGCCTGGGCGGAGGCGCACGCGCACAAACGTGGCCCAGGCGGCGCTCTGGTGCCACACCACCAACCAGCAATACCTAAAGGTAGATTTTCACACTTTGGGTCCCCGGGAACGCATTCGGGATCCCGATTACAAAAATGAGTTGAGCTATTCAACTAGATATGGAGTTCCAGATCCAATGGAAATAATGAACATCCCATCGGAGGTTTATTTAACAAAGAGTGGGCCCTTCTCCCATAATCATCCTCAGGCCAACTATTTCCAAGCAGCACCCAATGGCCAAAATCAAGTCCAGAAGCCTCGAAACCCAAACCAATGGTGCCTCTAGCCTAAACTCGACATTCCGGAGCTAACAACGCTGGCAAAATTTTCATTTGAGGTTGTCTTCTCCAAATATTGACAAAAGTTAACCATACAAGCCCAACTGGACTGAAAACACCAAACGAGAGAGAATTCTAGGTTGAAAAGCTCCCAGATCCCGACAAAAGGTCCTCCTAGACCAAAGTCCATGCTCAGGAGCTAACAAAACTGTCAAAATTTGATTTCGAGCACGATAGCTAAGAATGTTGACTAAAGTCAATGATTTCAAAAGTTAAAGCTCTAAAATAAGGAAATGACCATAAAGACCGAACAAATGGCCCAGGCACCAAACTACCGATCCCAGTAAGTCATAAATGACTTGGGGCCACTACAGGCAAGCTCTAACAGTATGACCGGAAGGGTCATTACTTCATCCACTACTAAAAAGGACTTTTGTCCTCAAAAGTCAGGATAGAAGGAAAGACTAGAGACTTAAGAATAGCAGATACAAAACCCAAACAACTTTATCGTAAACTCGGGTAGCCTCCACGACCGGACGACACCCAACAGAACAGAACCAAAGGAAGCAACCAAGCCTTAACTTCTTACTAGCCAAGCTAGATTTCAACCTTAACTCCAAAATTCCAAGGATCTTCCAACCCAAACTGAACCTCAAGAATCTCAATCAGAAGCATCGACATAATGCCAAAACCTAAGAACCAAGGCGATCGGCACATAGGAACCAAACCCTCGATACCACAACCAAGTTCACCCACAAAGTTTCCAACCAAAACACTAACTCATGAACCCGCTGATTTGCAAAAACTCTTTTATTCTGAACTGAAACCTTTTGCACCACAAACAGAAAGTTTCATACAAGCCGAGCACTCAAGCCACCCTAAAAATATAAACTGAAACACCGGAGACCCATAGTTCTCACTTATACTCCATCACAAACTAAGTTGCCCATTTTTACTCAAACCCCTTCCAAGCCAAGTTATAATCCACTAGCCTTGTCATCTAAGATAACATCCCTTAGCGTATCTTTAAAATTGGAGTTACCTGTCCCTTCTGACCATCAATCAATGAATGAACACTTTTACTAACATCAAACTCGATAACTGAACCCAACTAAACTAACCATCTGAACTTGACAAAAATTTTAACACTAGGGTTAGGAAAGGCATGCATGAACACCCTGAGTTAACGGAGAAATTTCCAAACTATTGAACAAAACTGACCTCGCTGAACTATGCCAAATCAGAACTAGCTAAAAGCAAATAAACCAGGGAAACCTGCCCAACAGACCCAAACCAAACAAAAACCCTTCAAGGAGTGGTAAGCCTACCACAAAGCCCATAGTCAACCACTAAGATCCAAACATTCGAACAATATCCAAATTTTGAATTACCTTTCTAGTCTCACCTCAGAAAGAAGTCCACCGTGTCATGAAGATCAAATCTAAACACTCCATAGGTAAGAGAAAAGGTTCCTAGATTCCACGATGCCTTTTAGATTTTAACAATATTTTGATCTTCCAACTCATCCTCTGGCGCACACATCCGATCTGCTATACCTGTATACAAACCAACAACCCCAAAAGCATTCAACAAACCAAACTTCTGACATACACTGAAGAGCCCAAACAACACTGGAATTGCATACAACAGATGACTTCTTGGAGAACCAACCCATTCAAACCTCTAACCCTCAAAATAACTAAGGCGACCATCGGTCTTGAAGTAACATTAGAACCTAAGGTAGACCTGTCGGCTTTAACCCATACAACTTAATCACATATAGCCTACACCACTACTGATCCTCGAACCTCCACCACTGAGTATGTCCAAGCAAGGTAGAAGGAACCTCGTACTATTAAGAATACTGCTTAAATCTGGAATGTCCAGCCTAAACCAAAGGTTAGCCAAGCACTGGGTGTCCAAGGTCAACAACCTCTCTGAAAATGAAGTAAATAAGCCAAGTTTCCCACACCTACTGCCTTCCAGCACAAGGATGCTGCAACCCAACAAACTTCCAGGAACCACCCACAGTAGTCTATTAAACCACGATTCTGAAACCCAACTCTAGTTGGCAACTGATACCGCTATCGAACCTCTGCATAGACCCATACATTATCAATAAACACTTATAGGAGTTGGAGTCAGCTACGCTCTGAACATACTGTTTGCCCAAACAGTAATGCTCTAAAGACTTGTATTATTGAATGAACATAACAAGGAAATCATAACTGATCCAACGAGTACCCAAAGGTAGTACTGGAAAAGGCTACTACCTTGATCTCTTACCAATAGGAATTCTGACCTCGGACCAATCGAAGAAAAGTTACTGCAATCTGAACTCGGTCGATGCAAGTCACTCACACAAAAGCCAAAGTAACCCTTAGTCATCACCTCAGTCAGTTACTAGAACATACATATACAAACAAGGAGTCATCACCTTCCTGCGCAAACCCAACAAAACTCTTTCCAAGGAAACACTGAACCCGATAGGCTCTCTCTCAAATACAACCTGGGGCTATTCCTTTAGCTCCTACAACTCTTACCGGCAACACTTGATATGATGAAATGAGGGTAGCCTGAATGCCTAACTCCACCAACATGCTATAGTCAAAAGACAATCGTAATGCCACAATTTCACAGTTAACCTCAACCACGATGCTACGATCAACACTTAGCCAGAACTGTATAGACAAACACTCGATCACAATGCCACAATACTTGATTCTATCAACCGAAAATGGGAAGAGCAAGAAAGCAACTTAACCAGACTTAGAACAGAAGGAAAACACAAAAGCAGCCCATAACTGTTAACCTACCAAACAAAACAACTAAGGAAGGTCGATTAAAATCACCCAATAGAAGCAAAACTAACAAATGCTCACCAGCATAACCAACACCACTCAACTGAAGACATGGCCTCAAACTCTGGCACTACCACCGGTATCATATCAAACCAACACAAGGATCTCCAGCCACGCTAGATAATGTCCTAGGAAACAACCATCTAGGACTGCTGATAAATGCTCAAACATACTCCCCAAAGATGGAGGTAATGAAAATCGTCAAGCAAAACACATTTATAAGTACTCAACAAGTGTTAGGGTCGTACCCACAGAGAGTTGGTGATAGCAATATTAGGATTGTATTGAAATGACTTCACTAGGAGAGTAGATGTTTAAAAACACAAAAGTAAAAGATTGGGGAATTGGGATTTTGTCAGAACAATCACAATTCGTAGCAACGCAAGAAAGTAAAATGGGTGTACCAAATTGAGTAGACGACTAGGGATATGTATCCAATGGGGATTTAATATGGGATAGGGTGTTTGTCTATTCACACTTATTCTCTCTCATTGACATCGGTAGCCTTGGTCATGGGTAGGGTTGTTTATCTCTTGATCAATAACCATATATCCGATAATCCAGTTAGAGCACTATCGATTAAATCATCAAACAACCAAGATCAAGATTGGGGAGGTCACACTATCTCTAGCTTAGACCCTTAAATGGGTGATTCCGTCGATATAAGTTATTTCTAGCTCAAATATGAATGGAGTCCCAAGTTCTCACTAGTAATTTCACATCCAAAACTATGAAATTCTCTTTCAAGTAACAACATAGTCAAGTAATGAAAATTAATGTTTGCAACCACAAATTTTAGGATTAAAACTTGGTGAAACTACTAGACCCATGTCAAAAAAACAATTATAAGTAAGAATTAACAACACCCACACCCATTTGTCAAGCACCCATTAACGACACATCCCTATACAATTGAAATTAGCTACTCATAATAAAGGAAAGAGATATACCAAATGGGTAAGTTAATTTCCTCTTCATTCAAGTATAATCTCATGTTCTAAGCTCAATTTGAGTACACAAATGGTTCACTAATTTTTGGAAGAGAAAATGGATTAAAACCCTCTTCTTCTTCATAGAGAGGAAAACTTGTTCTCAAATTTAAAAGTTCTTCAGAATATTCTGGACTCCGGCCTCTCTTTTACAATTATGCCTAATTTGGATTTTTTTACTTTCCCAAAATGTCACTAATTTTCTGGAAAAAATTTCCCTTTGGGTGGTGTGTGACATGACATGCGGTTCGCATGTCATGATGTGTGCGTCGCACACCATCTTCAGTTGTCCCAGTCACTTCAGCTAATTTTGTAGGCTTCGTACAAAGGAGGTACGATTTGCACCATGAGTTGTGCGCGTCACATAGAGACAGCACCCCTTAGCAGATTCTTCAGTGACTTTTATGGCTCTATACGATGTAGGTATGTTCCGTACCACAGCTTGTGCATGTCACATGGGCACCGCATCTCAAGGCAGAATCTCCATCTTTTCCGATCACTTCATACTTCACTCCTTTTAAGCTCTTTTTGGGTCCATTTCATTGTTTTCCATCATTGATCATAAGTACCTGCATAGAAATCAATAAAGTCCATAAGAACTTATAAATTAATTCAAAACATAGCAATAATTCATGGATAAAGGCTCAATAAATTGATAAGTTACCGACTTATCAAACCCCCAAACTTGAACTATTGATTGTCCTCAAGTAAGATACTTACAAGGTAAGGAATGAATTATGCTCTAGATTCAATCAAGGCACAAAGCACTAATCTATACTAAAAATTAAGAAAAAGAATAAACAAAAAGAATCAAACAAAAGACTCAACTATAATGCTCATCTCAATTTGAACCACCACACTATCAAGGTAATTGGTCATTTCAAAACCATACATTTAAGCTTCTCAAGTCATTATCATGGACCGTCAAGGTTTTCCTCAAAATTTTCCACACAACTTGTCTCATTCATTCCTTTCAATTGAAATAGAGACTTCATGTTTCAATTTGAGTGCATGATGCCACTCACCACAAGAGAGAATCCCACTCACAATCATGCAATTCATAAAACCACGGGATTATAGGAGAACCAAGAAGACTCTCACACTCTCAAGAAAGTTCAAGTGAACACACATCGAACCATAGGCTTGCCCTTCATGTAAATTGCCACTAATAGAGTGTAGCCAACTTCGGAATCACCAAGGACTTGCAGGTTACGATGTTGGCTAGGGCTAAGGTGAGGATTTCATTTGGTTCAAGTGACTACACCTTCCTAACTCTCTTTGTTATCATTTCAAACAACGCTCACGTTTTCAAATTTCAACTTCACCTTATCTCTCCCTCACACAATCCAATCTTCTCCCTTCCAATCATGATGCTTCAAACTCTTTGTATCACCTTTGTTTTGTAGCACCTATTCTTGCTTTTCATTTTTGCTCATTGGATTGAACTTTTGGAGCAATTTTGAATTCAAACCTAAGGTGCTACCTTGCACTTGAAGTGCATTCCTTTTCTTCTCCTTATTTAATCACATACACACCCAAACTTAGGCATTTGCCTATGTTGTCTTTTCATTTCCCCCCTAACTTAGGCTTTTAGCCCACATTTAACTTTCAAGCAATTAGGGAGGACGGGTGCTAAGATAGATACTCTATAAAGGTCAAGGTGTTAACCAGGTGCCAAAGAACGGTTACAAGCTCAAAGGGGTTTACTAGGGTTGATGTCACGGGAAGTCATTTGGGTGAAGTGTCTATCAAAAAGGGCCTAAGGACATCTTCCAAGCTCGGTCACACCAAGAATTTTTCCTTGAATAACATGCGGGGCAACTTCTAAATGACACGCATGTACGAGAATCAAGGTAAAGCCTCACCACACAAGACTTCTTTCTTTAGTCTTAAAATCAATTGGGACAAATGATGTTCGACAAGTTATTCTGAGTTTATTACACACTCATTTGTTAGTCAATCAAGCCAAAGAGAGTGTGTGCAAGTCATGACAAGAGAATGCTTTTCCTCAAAAATTTATTTTCCTTCTTCCTTTTAGTTTCAAAAATAATTTGCCAAGAGAAAATTTTTGGTGGGCCCATTTCGAGACAAACAACTATGGAATTTTCCTATAAGAAAGTCATCTCTCAATCTATCATAGAGAGAAACCAACCCGGTTCAACACAAAAACAAAAGAAGAAGAAAGATAAAGAAAACTTTTGCTTCTTGGGAAAGAACCATGGTATTAAGAAAACCCTCAGAGTTTATATCTAAACTACTATTAACAAGGAGATATCCAAATAAAGCACCCCCAAACACAAACGAAGCATTGTCCCCAATGATATTAGCTATAGAAAATAGATAACTCCCTGAGGCACTTGTGAGAAGCACACTAATGCTGATGCGGCCGCACCTCAATCGCACAAATAAATTAGGTAATTTAGATCGTGATTTTGTTTATCATTGTGAGAAGGTTGTGTGACACGTACTTCGAGGCATGTGAAACTCCTGATGATTGCATGGTGGTGTGAATTTTTGGAGAAAACTGCCAGTTTTCTATTTTGGAGGTGCAGAACTGGTGTGCAATGCGCACAATCACTCATGTGACTACACACAAGTCACAGGTTATGGAGCCCAACTTCTCAGCTTTCTGTTATGCTTGTGCGACCAGCTGTGCGATGTGCGCCTTCTGACATGCGATCGCATAGGGCACCGCACATTCCAATTATTGCTCACACATCCTTAGCTTGGTTCACAACTACAAGACTAACATAAACAATATACAAAGTAAGACCATAAAGCAAAACATACAGCTAGTAAACATAAAAATACTAGGGTTGACTCCCAAGAATCGCTTGGTTTAATATCATGGCTCGATGAAGGTACCTCCCACTCAAGGCTCATCTAGTTAAATGGCCCCTAAGATTGCAACTTCCTCCGGAATGCCCAAGTACTTCTTTACTTGCTGCCCATTGACTTTGAAGACCGAGCCATCCTTATTTTCCAATTCTATGGCTCCATTGGTGAAGAATTGATGCACATTAAAAAGATTCGACCATTTGGACCTTAGTTTTCCTCGGCAGCGATGCCATTTTTGATAAAATCTCAAACGTACTCCCCAAAGATGGAGGTAACATTGATCGTCAAGCAAAATACATTTATAAGTACCCAATCGGTATCGGGTTCATACCCATAGAGACTTGGTGATATCAATATGAAGATTGTATTGAAATGACTTCACTAGGAGAGTAAATGTTTAAAAATAGGAAAGTAAAATATTGGGAGAATTGGGATTCTGTCACAACAATCATAATTCGTAGCAACGCAAGAAAGTAAAATAGGTGTACCAAATTGAGTAGACGACTAGGTATATGTATCCAATGGGGCTTTAATGTGGGATAGGGTCTTTGTCTATTTACACTTATTCTCGCTCATTGACATCAGTAGCTGATAAATCGGTAATCTACCAACTTATTGAGCCTATATCCATGAATTATTGCTATGTTTTGAATCAATTTAGAGGTTCTTATGGCCTTTATTGATGTCTATGCAGGTACTTTTGATAAAAGATGGAAAATAAGGATATGGACCCAAAAAAGCCAAAAAAGAGCTAAGTGTGAATAGTTGAGAAAAGCTAAAGAATCTGAACCAAGATGCGGTGGCTGTGTGACACATACAAGCCGAGGTGCAGTTTGCACCTCCTCTGCATGAAGCTGCTAAAGTTGCTGAAGATTCTGCTAGGAGTGCGGCCACTGTGCGACGTGCACATCCTGTGGTGCAAAATGCACCACCTTTGCACGAAGCTCACTAATGTTGCTGAAGTCACTGGTCAAATTAAAGGAGGTGTGCGATGCACATTTTGCAATGTGTGAACCGCACGTCGCACCGCACACCTCACGAAGGGCAAACTTATCCTAATTTTATGTGATGACTTGGGAACATATAAAAGGCCATTTTAGGCTCCAATTGTATATACAACACTTCAGACCTGATTCTTAGAGAGTAGTTTTTTCTTTGTAAACAATTTTCCACCTCCATTAAGAGAGGGTTTTCAATCCAAATCTCTTGGTTAACAATTCGTGTGCCTAATTTGATTCTAGAACTTGAGATTCAGCTATAATGAATGGGAATTTGACTTACCCAGATGGTATCTCTTCTTCTCCTACTATGAGTGGCTAAATTCTCTTGTCTAGGGGTGTATGATGATGGGTACTTAGCTAATGGGTGTGGGTGTTGTTAATTCACCTTTATAATTGCTTATTTGACATGAGTCTAGTAATTTTACCAAGTTTTAATCCTAAAATTGGTGGTTGCAAACATTAATTTACACTACTTGGCTATGTGATTGTTCGGGAGAGAATTTCATAGTTGTGGATGTAAAATTGCTAGTGGGTACTTGGGAATCCATCTAGATTAGAGGCTAGAAATAGCTCTAATCGCAGGAATCTTCCATTTAAGGGTCCGAGCTAGAATAGGACGACCTCCCCAATCTAATATTGGTTTATTGTTTATCACACTGATGATGTTATAACCAAAATCATTAGAAATGTGGATGTTGATCGAGAGATAGCATTCCACACCTATGACCAACACTATTTATGTCAATAGGTTAGAGTAGAAGTGAATTAATGATTACCCCATCCTATAGCTAATGCTCCATCGTATATGCATCCCTAGTCATCTAGTCAATCTTGGTGCACCCACCTTTAGTTTTATTGCTTTTAGTTGAATTGCGTTTGTAGTGACAACATTCTCGATTCCCCCTAATTTTTACTTGTTATAGTTTGAGCAATTACTCTCACCTTGAAATCAACTCATATAATCTCTAGTTGGCTAAGTCAAGTCCCTTGGGTATGACCACGACATCCGTTGGGTTTTTAAATTTTGTTTTGCTGCACGATCATCGTGGCCTCCTAATTAGAGAGCATGATTTGAGCGTTCATCAAAAAATTACGCCATTGCTGGGGATTTGAGTTGATAGCTATTTTTTATTGTTGTTTTGAAATCACCTTAAGAGTACTTGTTTCTTTTAATTTTATTTGTTGTTTGTGTTGTGATTAAGCAGGCTAGCCTATGAACGAAGTCGATGACAACGAGAGTGTTTACGATTTCATGGAAGCCGATGAGGCTGAGCTTATGATGCAAGGGGGTGTAGGTGCAATCCTCCTACCCATCACGGTGGGAAATATTGTTTTTCATGTGACTAGCACCATGATCCACTTAATCCAAATGAAAGGTCTATTTGGTGGAGCAGCACATGAAGATGCTAACCGGCATATTTAGAATTTTGTGGAGATTTGCCAACCATTCATCTTCCAACATATCTCCCAAGAGTCCATCCGATTGCGTCTATTCCCTTTTTCCTTGACGGGGGAATCCACAACGTGGTTGGATGAATTGCCGGATGACTCTATCACATCTTGGGCCGAGTTGGTTGAGGCATTTACCTTGAGATTCTTTCCTCCATCTCGAATGATGAAGCTAAGAGATGATATTACCAACTTTAGGAAGCTTCCGAATGAGCCTTTTCATGTTGTTTGGCTAAGATTCAAAAAGAAGCATCTCTTGTGTCCAAATCATAAGTTGTCAAACAATGTGCTGCTACAAAGCTTCTATCGATCATTGAACTCTATGAATAAACCAGTGGCTGACAATCTTGGAGGTGATACCTTCATGGACTTAGAGTTTCCCATAGCCTCAACTTTGTTAGAGAAAATGACAAAGTCCAATAAAGCTTGACATACAAGAGAAGCAGATGTGCCATCTTCGGGAGGATCCTCATCCATCTTGATCAATGAAATGAGGAAAAAAGAGGAAGAGCGAGATGAGACAATGGCCAAAATGATGAAACAAATTGACTTGATGGTCAAGCATGTTATGGGATTCAGCGGTGCTAAGTTAATGAATCCAGTGAGTACACCAGAAATCAAATCTAGCGATGATGAGCTAATAGCTATGGTTGATTAAAAGCTGTGTTTTATGTTGGTGGGTTCTCTTCCCGGGTATTATCACCTGAGGGAAGAGAATCAAGGTTGGATTCAAGACAAAAAAATAAATAAAAATTGGGGGGATAGAGAAAAGGATGGTGATTGTTTTAATCACCAGAGTTCGAATCCCTATATCCCTCCGAACAAGGTGGACTCTCTCTACCAACCGGGCATAAGCAACCCCGGCCATTCCAAGTTGGAGAACATGTTGTCCTTGGTTCTTAAGAAGGTGGACACCATAAATATGGGAGTGAGTGAGGTCTCAACACTTCACCAAACTGTGAGCTCCCACTCAACCTCAATCAAGCATCTTGAGGCCCAAATGACCCACCTCTCAAGCCAAATAAACCCGAGGATGAAATGGACGTTGCCTAGCAACACTATCGCCAACCCAAACAATTATTAAGGATTGAGGTAGCATCGTCGTACCACGATGTTAAATCAAGTGCTGCTTGGGAGGCAACCCAGGTTTCTTTCTTTGTTTTTGGTTATTTTTTGTTGTTTTTGGTGTCTTTGTAGGAAGGCATGGATGGAGAAACTGAACAATGGAAAGCAATGAAAAAGGGGCTGTGCGATGGACTATGTGAACTGCACAAGCAATTGTGCATATCGCACAGCCTATCGCATGCTATACCAGAAGACCTGAAGGAAATCAAAAAAATAGGAGGTGATATGCGCCGGGCCATGCGGACCGCACGATCCTAAATGCGCATCGCACCTCCATCATATGACAAAATAGATATCTCGACAAACCCAAGGGAGAAAAAGGGTTATGTGCGATACGCCATGCGATCTGCACCTTGCCTAGTGCAAATCACTTGTCGCGGTGCACGGAAGGTAACTTTAAATTTTAATTGACCTAACCCATTGACCGACGCGACCCGGAGATGACCCCACTGACTTTTCTTCTTCTTTTTCTTTTAAAATCACCTCTTCTCTTCTTTTTCCACCATCTTTCTCCATAACTCCCAAAATTCCCTCTCAAAACTCTCTCTAAATCCCTTAAACTCTCCCAAAACCTTCTTCTTCTCTCACCCAATCTTCTCCACTATGCCTTCACCGTCGTCGCCGTTATTATCCGGGAAGGTCTTATGGGTCACCATTGTTGGAGTTTACAAAGCTTTGATTTTCACTCTTCCCTTCATAATCTTCACTTGTGGTAAGTTCCCCAACATTAAATAGTTATTTTTATGATAGTTGGGAATTCATATTATGAAACATGCTTAGTGGAATCTCCATGTTGATTTTGGGTAAGATCCAAAAATTTTGGCTCCCCAATTTTTAGTTTTTTTGATAATACCTCTTAGAGTCAACTTGGTAGGGCTTTGATTTTATGAATGCATGTTGATTGGTAGCAATTTTTAGCCTTAATATTTGTGTTGGTGTGAAGTCTAAGTAACCCACTCGTGACTAACGAATGATTTGGCCCGATGATAGATTGAGTGATGTCATTCTTAAGGGTGAATCATCATTTGTCATGAGGTTTTGATTGATAGTTGACTATTGAGGTTGAATGTTGTTGATTGTATGCCCATGATCCTTGTTGAAAATCTATTTGGGTGTATGTTTTGTGAATGAAATAGTGATTATTGCTATGCTTATTGGTGCCCATTGTTACAAGAAGAGCTTGATGTTCCCGATGATAGATGGGGTAATGTCCATCTTAAGGAAAGTCATTGAGTCCTTTCTTTCTTGTGTTTGTGTTAATAAAAATTCAGGGACGTCTGAGTACTCGGAAGTTAAGGTCATAATCCCTTTTCCCCTTTGTTTAATGTGCTTTAGTTATTGTGTGGTGCCAAGTGCCAAAGCATATCTTGCTCCACAAATCACATGCAGAATTCACGAGGACATAAAGAACTATAAATTCTAAATCTTAACGTTGTGCGTTTCATATGAGATACATAGATCTTGATGTGCGAGTCGCATAAGGAATCACACCATGTTTAAAAAGAAAGAGGCAGGCCACTGATCCGAGGGGCGATGTCTGGTGCCAAATGCAATGTACATACATGTAACAATAACTTAGTATTGTACGTGTTTTTATACATAGAAAAGGAAGACTGAATATCAAAGTGTTTGGGGTGTCGATTATGTGAAATAAACTTGATTATTGCTTGTTGGTTTACAAGGTGTTTTTGTTCATTTTGGTGTTGACTGTTGGTTTTGTGTGATATTAACGGTTGGCTTGGGTACCACGCCTGGTACAGAATAATAATGGTTGGCTTGGGTACCATGCCTGGTACAAGTTATATATATTGGTTGGCTCTAGTACCACGCCTGATACGGGTTTAATTTACATTGTTGATGGTTCTATGAGTGGATCAGGTTGATTGCTGAAGTTGTGATTTATCATGTTGGTCCTTGAGAGGACGGGTTGTTACACTTAAATATGGGGTTGGTCCTGGGGTGGATCGGTATTGCATGTTAACACACGGTGTTGGTCTAGAGATCCATAGTTGGTCTGGAATAAGATAAGGGTAATGTCTTATTTGCTGTTCATGGTTAAATGATTGTTGAACCTTCTTTTATGTGGTTGATAAGTTAGAAGGTACGCTGAGAGCCTGGAATCATGTTGTTGGTTGTTACTATATGTTTGCACTACCTTTCTCAGTTTTTGTTTATTGTATTTATATTGTTTATTGGAGCTGGACGATGATCCTACTAGTACACGGTGGTTGTGTACTGAATCTGCACTTTTTTTTACTTCTATAAGTGTAGGACATCTTCCGTCGGCTCTTACGCGACCTCAGATCTAGTTCTAGTGATTCCAAATTCCAAGGGTGATCTGCTTGTTCCAGGATACCATGGTTTCTATAGTACATTCTTTATTCCATTGTTTGGACTCAGACTCCTCTTTTTTTGGTGTTGCATCCCCATATTCTACACTTTAGGTAGATATTTTGGTATAGTGACTTTCAAATTCTAGGGGTAGTTTTCTGTAGGATTTTGTTTAGTATTGTTTTTGAATATATATGTTAGTTTATGTTTAATGCAAACTGGTTTTGAGCTGTTAAAATTGCTAAGTGTTGGGTCGATATTGGTTTGCTCATTTGGGGGTTTCGGGTGGGTTCCACTCACGGTGGGTTGGGTCATGACAAAAATAGTATCAGATCCCTAGGTTCGTTGATCTTGTCATACTCAAATGAGTCTAGTAGAGTCTTGTGGAAAGATATGGAGACATTTGTACTTTTCTTCGAGAGGCTATAAAACTTTAGGAAACTATCACTTATTTCTTCCTTCATGCTATAACTCGATTCTAATTGGTATCTGGTGATACAAATTTGTATCTAACTCCTTTCACTCTTTTGTCTGCAGATGGTTAACACAAGAAATAATAGAGCCAGAGCGGCAGTCCGAGCAGTGGGCCCAGTGGTCAGAGGGAGGGGAAGGGGCAGGGGCAGGGGCAGAGGTCAGAGGTAGTGGCAGAGGAAGGGTAGCACCCGCTAGGGGTGAGGCTCAGGAAGCTACTGGACCAATAAAGGCAACCCCTCCCCCTCCCCAGGGTTAGGTCGAAGAGGAAGTTAAGGTTGTTTTTGAGGAAGGCGTGGAACAGGAGGAGGAGGCACCAACGGGAGGTGCAGGCCTTCCCTCTATAACGCCTGCGGCTTTTCAGCAGGTGTGGACTTTTTTGAGTGGACTGATTGGGCCCGGAGCCACCCCTATAGGTACTACATATCAGGTTCTGGGCACCTAGCCAGTGGCTATAATGGCTCTTAGGATGGATACGACATTGGGTATTGATGACTTCTTCCTTCTGATGCTAGGTCCTATTATGACTGGGAATGAGCATGACATGCTGACTAAGTTTTTGAAACTGAAACCTCCTACATTTTAGGGTACTGAGAAAGAGTATGCTTATGAGTTTATTCTTGATTGTTATGAGAGGCTGCATAAGATGGAATTATGCAACAACATGGGGTAGAGTTCATCACTTTCCATATTCAGGGTGATGCCAGTAGTGGTGGAGGTCTCATGTGGAATGTCGACCATCAGCTTTGCCTCTGCTGACCTAGGTGGAGTTTCATGCTATTTTCTTAGAGAAGTATGTGCCCCGCACTCTGAGGGACCGTAAAAAAAATTAGTTTCTGTCACTTGAGCAGGATAATTTATCATCCTAGGAGGCCAAATTCCATGCATTGTACCGTTTTACTACTCATCTCCTAGGTACATAAGAGGAGAGGATTCATCTATTTGTGAAAGGCATGATTACTCAGTTGCAGGTGTTGTTTGTGCATATGACTTCAGTGGGGAAGAGTTTTAATGAGGTGACGGATTATGTGAAGAAATTGGAGAGGGTCAGACAGGTAGGGCAGGTTAAGGTGGTAGCCAAGAAGTCCTGGAATGACAAAAATTGCAATGGTTCATACTCCAGGGGTCACAACCAGCAGGTGTATTTTGCTCGTCCTATTCAGTCAGCTTTGCCAACTTCTATAGGTGGTCGTCTGGGAGCCAGTCAGTTCTCAGCTCCTAGAGGCCAGGGGGCTTTTTATACTTCTACTAGCAAGCCTACTCTTGACCGTGGATGCTTTCATTATGGTCATTCGAGTCACTTCAATAGGGAGTGCCCTCACAAGCAGGCAGGTAATCAGACTCATCCAGATGAGACAGAGGGAATGGCGACGCGGGCAGGGGTATGGTGCAGCCAGCCAGAGAAGTTGCTCGGATTGATGACCAGGCTCACTGTTATGCTTTTCTAGGGAAGTCTGATACAGAGGTGTCAGGCAAAGTGATCACAGGTACAATTATAGTATATGATAGGTGGCTTCTGTAGTGTTTAACCCAGGTTCTACTTATTTGTATGTGTCTGTGAATTTTGCTTTGGGTCTGGATTTGGTTTGTGATGTATTTGATTCCCTATTCATGTTTCTACCCCGGTTGGAGAGTTTGTGATAGTGATATATGTTTATCGTACTTGTCCTGTGGTGTTTGTGGGGTTACAGACTTGGGTAGATTTGGTCATTCTGGACATGTTGGATTTTGATGTTATTTTGGGTATGACTTGGTTGTCTCCATGTTATGCGGTGTTCAATTGTAATACTAAGACTGTAACTCTAGAGATTCTGGGTAAGGATAGACTAGAGTGGGAAGGTGTGTACAGGCCTAAGCTGGCTAAAATCATATCATTTTTTTGGGCTAGGAAGTTAGTCAGAAGAAGATGTTTGGCCTTTTTGGCTCATCTCCGGGATGATAGTGTGGAGTCCATATCGATTGAGTGAGTTTGGGAAGTTTTAGAGTTTCAGGAGGTGTTTTTGGCAGATTTTCCTGGCATGCCTCCGGATAGAGACATTGACTTTTGTATAAACTTGGAGTGGGGCACTCGCCCCATTTCTATTCCTCCTTACTACATGGCTCCGGCGGAGCTGAGGGAACTTAAGACTCAGCTTCAGGAACTCTTAGATAAAGGATTTATTCATCCCAGTACTTCACCTTGGGGTGCTCCAGTATTATTTGTTAAAAAGAAGGATGGTAGTATGAGGATGTGTATAGACTATAGGAAACTGAACAAGGTCACCATTCGGAACAAGTATCCTTTACATCACATAGACGACCGCTTTGACCAGTTGCAGGATGCATCAGTATTTTCAAAGATCGACTTAAGGTTCGGGTACCATCAGTTAAAGATTAGGCCTGAGGACATCCCTAAGACGGTATTTCAGACTCGATATGGGCATTATGAGTTACTAGTGATGTCATTTTGGTTGACCAATGTGCCGACGACATTCATGAGTTTGATGAATGGGGTGTTCAAATCATATATGGACTCATTCATCATTATGTTTATTGATGACATTTTGATTTACTCCAAGCGTAATGAGGAGCATATTGAGCATCTTCATATTGTTTTGGACCTCTTGAAGCACTAGAAGCAATATGCCATGTTCTCCAAGAGTGAATTTTAGCTGACTTCCATCGCCTTCTTAGGGCATGTAGTGTCACAGAAGGGGTTGATGGTGGATTCCCAGAAGATTGAGAAAGTAATGATTTGGGTCCGTCCTAGCTCTATGACTGAGGTTAGGAGTTTTGTGGGGCTTGCAGGCTACTATCACAGGTTTGTCAAGGATTTTGCATTTATCTCCACTAATTTTACAAGGTTGACACAGAAGGAGGTACCATTTGTGTAGTCCAACAAGTGTGAGGAGAGCTTTCAAAATCTCAAGAAACTTCTTACTACAGCTCTCATTCTTTGATTGTCGATTGAAGGTAAGGATTTTATTATGTATTGTGATGCTTTACATTTGGGTTTTGGTGTTGTGTTAATGCAGGACAGGAATGTCATAGCGTATGGTTCAAGAAAGTTGAAGCCTCATGAGAAGAATTATCTAACTCACGACTTGGAGTTTGGAGCGGTGGTCTTTGCACTTAAGATTTGGAGGCACTACCTCTATGATGTCAAGTGTGAAGTGTTCACGGACCATCGCAGCCTGCAGTATGTGTTTACTCAGACGGACTTGAATCTGAGGTAGAGGAGGTGGATGGAGTTGTTGAAAGATTATGATGTGACCACCCAGTATCATCCGAGCAAGGATAATATGGTGGCAGACGCTCTAATCCAGAAGATGGTTAGAATGGGAAGTTTGGCTTATTTGGGGGTGTCCAAATGACCACTGGCTAAGGAGAATCGGGCTCTAGAATCTATGTTCATGCAATTGGGAATCTCAGAACAGGGTGGGGTGTTGGTCAGTATTGAGTTCAAATCCATATTCATAGAAGAAATAAAGTCCAAGCAGTTTCAAGATGCACAGTTGAACAAGCTTCGGAGCAAGGTAGTATTTGAAGAGTTCGGGGATGACACATTGGGCACTGATGGGGTGATGAGCTTCAGGGGGAGGACTTGTGTTCCTCGGGTTGATGACAAGAGTCATAAAGTGTTGGCAGAGGCTCATGGTTTGTGGTATTCAATTCATCCAAGCGTAACCAAAATGTACCAGGACTTGAGGAAACTTTACTGGTGGCATGGGATGAAAAGGGACATAGCTGATTATGTGTCTAAGTGTCAGAACTGTCAACAGGTCAAGTATGATCACCAAAGACCTGCAGGATTGCTTCAGAGAATGCCCATTCCCGAGTGCAAGTAGGAAAGGATAGCCATGGATTTTGCGGTGGGTCATTCTAAGACCTTGGGAAAGTACGACTCTATTTAGGTCATTATAGACAGGCTATCCAAGTTAGCTTATTTCATTCCAGTCAGGGTGGACTATAACTCGCAGCAGTTGACTAAGATCTATATTAAGGAGATTGTGAGACTACATGGGGTGCCACTTTTAATCATTTTTGACAGGGGTACTCAGTTTACCTCCAAGTTCTTGGGTAAGTTGCACGAAGAGTTGGGCACCCAACTCACTTTCAGCATGGCATTTAATCCTTAGACATACAGTCAGTCAGAGAGAGCAATCCAGGTATTGGAAGACATGCTGAGAGCATGTGTGATCGACTTTGGGGGTCATTGGGACCAGTTTCTACCATTGTGTGAGTTCTCATACAATAATAGCTACCACTCCAATATCGACATGGAACCATTTGAGGCACTGTATGGGAGGGGATGTAGATCACCTATAGGGTGGTTTAAGGGAGGCGATGTAAAACCGTTGGGCGTGGACTTGGTAAGGAAAGTTTAGGTAAAGGTGAGGGGAATTCAAACTAAGTTGCTAGTAGCCCAAAGCAGGCAGAAAGAGAACGCAGATCGCAAGGTAAGAGACATGGATTTTCAAGTTGGTGAGCAAGTGTTAATTAAAGTATCACTAATGAAAGGGGTAATGCAGTTCAGCAAGAAAGGTAAGCTCATCCCCTGGTACATCAGTCCATTCGAGGTCCTCGAGATTGTAGGGATAGTGGCTTACAAGTTAGGACTGCTGCCCAGTTATTCCGGAGTCTATCCAGTCTTTCATATATCCATGTTAAAAAGATACCATGGGGATGGGGAATACATTATTAAGTGGGATATGTTTTCTAGATAAGGATTTTCGATAAGAAGAAGAAGCGAATGTGATTCTTGATCGGGGTGTCCAAAAGTTAAGGACAAAGGAGATCAAATCGGTGAATGATCAATGGAAGCATCATTGGACCGATGTTAGAATATTTTATAATTGTTTTTAGACCAAAAGCAAGCACAAGCTTCCAGAAAAAAAGGAAGGCTCCAGTCTAGTAAAGTTTCCAAAAGCAATTCAAGGTAGGTGATGGTTAATGTTTGCCAAATGTAATGTACATACATGTAACTATAACTTAGTATTGTACGTGTTTTCATGCTTAGAAAAGGAAGACTGAATATCCAAGTGTTTGGGGTGTTAATTATGTGAAATGAACTTGATTATTGCTTGTTGGTTTACAAGGTGTTTTTATTCATTTTGGTGTTGACTGTTGGTTTTGTGTGATACTAATGGTTGGCTCGGGTACCACGCCTGGTATAGGATAATAATGGTTGTCTCGGGTACCATACCTAGTATAGGTTATATATATATCAATTGGCTTCGGTACCACACCTGGTACGGGTTTAATTTGCATTATTGATTGTATTTTTGATGGTTCCATGAGTGGACCGGGTTGATTGCTGAATTTGTGATTTATCATATTGGTTCTTGAGAGGCCGAGTTGTTACACTTAAATGTGGGGTTGGTCCTGGGGTGGACCGGCATTGCATGTTAACACTAGGTGTTGGTCTAGATATCCGTAGTTGGTCTAGGAATGAGATAAGGGTAATGTATTATTTTTTGTTCATGGTTAAATTATTGTTGAACCTATTTTTATGTGGTTGATAAGTTAGAAGGTACGCTGAGAGCCTGGAATCATGTTGTTGGTTGTTACTACATGCTTGCACTACCTTATTCAATTTTGGTTTATTTTATTTATATTGTATGTTAGAGCTTCCCGATGATCCTACTAGTATACGGTGGTTGTGTACTGATTCTGCACTTGTTTTTCCTTTTATAAGTATAGGACGTCTTTTGGTGGATCCTACGCGACCTCAGATCTTGTTCCACCAATTACTGATTCCAAATGTGAGGTGTTTCTTTCGGGCTACCATAGTTTCTCTAGTGCATTCTCTAGTCCATTGTTTGGACTCAGACTACTTTATTTTTGGGATTGCATCCCCATTTTCTAGACTTTTGGTAAATATTTTGGTACGGTGACTTTCAAATTCTAGGGGTAACTTTCCGCAGGATCTTGTTTAGTATTATTTTTGACTATATATATTAGTGTATGTTTAATGCAAACTAATTTTGAGTTGTTAGAATTGCTAAGTGTTGGGTCAATATTGGTTCACTCATCCGGGGATTTCGGGTGGATGTCACTCTCGGCAGATTGGGTCGTGACACGTTTGGAATCATTTTGGGTTCTTCGGTGGATGTTGGTGTTTTTAGCTAAAGTTTTTCTTTGGTCAATATTTTGTTAAGACGACCTTTTTTGGTTATTTCATCAATATTGTTGAGTTTTAAATACCATTTTCAATTGAGTAGCTTATTTGGTTTGTATTCACTAGACTCCGAATGTAGCCTGAAGGTCCATTCAGAGTATTTTTGGCATACAAAAATTGTTGGTTTTCAGTTGCTGGTGCAACATCATTGTGCTCTTCACATCTATGATATGGTCTTTGCATTTACGAAGATCTAAAAATTTGACCTTCACGTTCGTGCTGTGTCCTCTACATTTGCAAATGAGGGACCGCTGGGACTTGGTCCAAGTCCTTCTTCGCGTTTGCAAAGGGACAACCTCATTCATGATGGTCTAACTTGGTGCAGTTCCGCATTCACAATGAAGTCTCTGCATTTGCAATGAAAGAATCCCTGGTAGTACTTAATCTTTTCCAAGTCATTATTTCTCAATTTCTAGATGAACTTTGAACCTTTGGAGCTTAGGGGAGTGATTTCTTGAGAGTTTTTCATCAAAATTGTGTTTGGGTATGTTCCTTATACCTCTCGCGAGATTTCCCATTATTTTACGCATAATTTCTTCTTTAACTCCATCAAATTTGAGTTTTTATTTCTTGATTTCTCTTGAGGTTTAATGAACTTTCTAGGCTATTTTAAGCCCCGAATTATTTGTCATCTTTGCCCAACTTTTGAGCATGCTATTCTTACCCCCGTGGAAGATAATTGTGGAATAAGATTTCATATTTATTGGCAGGCCTCAAGGGTCAATTATTTGCCCAATTTCATATTTATTGGCAGGCCTCAAGGGTCGATTGTGGAATAGAATAGTGGTTCTTCTTGAGCCTTAGTTCAGGTTGTCTATTTGGTATTAGGTTGAGACCAGGGACACTTAGTAGAAGATTAGGGTAGGATTTCGTGGTAGAGTGGTCTTCTCTGATTTTTTCTATCTATTATCACTTTTGTTTCTGTATTTTTATACATTATGAGATTGTGGGCCTGAGGCTATGAATTTGGACTGACTGGACTCCAGGTTAGTGTGATTTTGGCACTGAGGGTGGTTTATCCTATTCGATGTGTATATATATATATGTATAAATATATATCTGTGTTGACATGCATACTGTTATACACTTATGTATAGGGATTACAGTAAATTATGAGGAAATATACTGATTTACAACTTTAAACTGAACTGTCCCATTTTTATCATTGATTTGAGCCTCGAGGGGATTGTACTACTTTTATTACTAATTCTGTATTTTTGAAAAGATTGTACCACCTGTAAACCTGATTTGAGGTAAGATTCTGGTCTATTTCTACTATTCAGTCTAATGTAAGATTTTGGTCCAGTTATACTTTATTTTATTGTTACGTCCGAGGTGTGATTCTAGGCGAGTTTGAGGTAACATTCTAGGATTTCGTTGTTACTACATCCAAGGTGAGATTTTGGGGTGTCCCGAGGTATGATTATGGGTTTCGCTACATTAGCCACATGTTGCATTGCATCATCTCATACTGCATGACCTTTCTCATTTATACGTATGTTGCATGTATTATTTAGTTCTATTTTTACTTTATCCCTGTTATGCTTGAGATTTCTAGGTTAGCTTCCGACGTGTAGCACCTTTTCATGTTATATATGTTATATATATTGTTCTCTTGATCTCAATCAGCCTATGATACCTATTTAGTGCCCATGTTCTTGTACTCATACTACACTTCTGCATCTTTTTCTGATGCAAATCTAGTAGAGTCACCCTCACTAATTTCCGCTCATTCGGGGACTTCTGTTAATCAGATTTCTGGTGAGCTCTTGAGATTCGGAGACTTACCAATTTCCTTTGTCTACTTACAGTCTATATTTTGTATTCACCATAAAACTGTGTTTTGTAAAGTTCTACTCTTGTACTTTAGTAGGCTACTCGTGATACCAGGTCTGGAGTTGAATATCTTGTATATTTGGTCTATTTTGTTTTTGTAGGTCCATGTCTATATATTTTGTACCCATTATGTATGTATCTACACACGGTGGCCCGTTCTTCTCATTTCAACTTCTTTATATTTATGTTGGCTGTTACTCTTGGTATATAGTTTGGGCTTTGGCTCACCTACTTGAGAGTTATAGTAGGTGCCATCATAGCCCTATTTTGGGTCGTGACAGCATGGTATCAGAGCTTCAGGTTCACCGGTCTTACCAGTACAATAGCAAGTGCCTTATAGAGTTTTGTGGATCGATATAATGACATCCGTATCATATCTTTGGGAGGCATTCTTAGGAAATTCTATCTTTATGACTCCTTATCTTGCATTCTTGTCTTTATCAACGTCTAAATATCATTTGTTTCACTCTTTGACAATTGTTAGGATGAGATTAGCAGTGGGTAAGGAAGAGGCTCCTGCTCCTATAGTTAGGGCCCCAACTACGGGTCAGGGTAGAGTTCAACCTAGAGGTTGAGGCCAGGCACGAGCTGAGGCACCATCTAGGGAACCGTCACTAGAGCTTGATATTGAGATAGAGGACCTACCTCATCAGCTGGAGGGTCTAGGGCAAGCCCAGCCTCCAGCAATATTTGTAGCCATGCAAGTCCTTCAGGAGACCATGGTTAGGATTCTGAGCTTTCTGGAGGATATGTTGCAGGCGAGGATATTGCCTAGTAATCTGAGTGGTCCTCAGGTCAGATATGAGGCACAAACTTTAGCCTAGGAAGCAACACGGGGTGTATAGGGTTAAGGAGCATAGCCTACTACTGCAACACTAATACGCCCAAATTACACCTCCAAAAGAAGTATCAAGTAGTAGATCGATGTTCAAATATAGAACCGAAGGAATGTTGGGGTCGATTCTACAGGGAATATGGTAGGACTAGGGTTAACTATTTTTATTCATGCTCTTAGCCATTTATTTTCCCAATGGGGATGTTTTAAAGTAAAATTAATAATTGTATCTTTAAATCGAGCAAGTGACAAAGTAACAGTTTCAAGTATTGTAATCAATGAGAGAAGCAACTCGGATAGTGTTCCCCATGGGTTCATAACACAGTAAGGCATTGTACCAGCAATCTATTCAAGTGCTAGGCATGCAAGATCGGTAAGTTAGGTTCTCCTAAGAGGATGGTTACCAAAATAGAAGAATATCACAACACAACTTTGTCTGTCTACGGGCATTTGCTTTGCTAACCCTTACCAGTGATCTCAGATTAGTTTTCCCTAGGCAAGCAAGCTAATTAGGTGAGGGTTGGTAGCTTAAATACTCATTGTGTAATCCCCTTTCCCATTCGTTACCCCTTTGGTCAAGCAAGTAGGAATAAGGTGAGTTCTAACGTTTGCAACCGTTAAAAACCAATCAAAGCAAGGGGAAGAACAATAAATGCATGAACACCCTTCTAGGATTACTAGGTACTTTGCCTACTTTGTTAATAGTTTATGGTTTCCACAACCCTAGTTGTGAATTTAGCTACTCATAGTTGCAAGAGAACAATCAGACTTAGATGAATAGATCATGATTATGAATTACAATCACAAGTAAAGAAACCAAAATCTTAAATTCTCAAGAACACTTCAATAATCAAGAACAATAATTGAATTCTCAAAAGTATGAAATAATATTCTCAACAATAGGTTATGATGTCTCAAATTTTCATAATAATTGTGTAACTCCTAAAATAAAACCTAGGAAAGGTATTTATAGACAACAAATACCAAATCCTAATAGAACTAGGAGAGTTGGAATGCGACACTCCCGACGGGCAGGCCCTACGGGCCATCGTGGGTGGCATGGGCGTCATGGTCTGCCTGTTGGATCTTCTATCCTTGGTGCATAATGGTCTTCCATGTTTCCATGGGCTAGGCGATGGGCCATCATGGTTCCCACAGGCATCGTGGGTAGCCTATTGGCCAATTCATCTAAAGTTCTAGTTGCTCTGGTCTATTTCAATAGGCGTGTATAATGTCCTGTTGCAGCTCTCACGGGCATCGTGGATGGGCGTCTGAACTTAGGTTCTTACCTTTAGCTTCTCTGGTTCATTTCCACGGTCAAGTGTGATGGCCCGTGATGACTCCGATGCCCGTCTGAGTTGGTCGTGAGATAGGATTTGCCTTTAAACCTTGCTGCTTTATTCTGACGTTTCTTTCCATGGGCCGTGGTGGATCCCATGCCCGTGGGGCATGACTTTTAGCCCATATACAACAACCTTTTCTATGTTTTTGTCTTTTTAATACTTTTCCCTGCACATGTAGCAAACATGCATCATATCTAACAAAACACACTTAAGAACTCCAAAAATCCGTAGTTTTAGTGTCAAAAGTGTCGTGAAATCCCGGCACATCAACACACTCAACTTAGAATGTTTGGTTGTCCTCAAGCAACAAAATGAAAATAAACTAAAACGATGCTTAAGAAAATGAAACCTAGGAACTACAACAGCCAAGTGGTACAATCATTTCAGTTCATAGAATCAATACCCATTCCCTGTCACTTCAAAACTAGTGCATACATACAAGTTATTAGGACAACACAAAATGGATCAATGGATGACAACATAGTATGACATATCAAGCTATGATACACAGAAGACATTTGCCCGATGAGTCAGTAATCACAATCTACTCTAGTGCCCTTACAGTAAAGAAGTCCTGCTCACATAGAATTGCATTCATAAAACAGGTACTGGAAAAGCACTCAGTCTCACAAAAAAGTTCAAACTGTACATGCATAATACCATAGGCTTGCCCTTATTTTCTATGCCTCGACTTTCAAACAGTTGGGTTAATATCACTATAGGACTTTGTTAAGCTTGTAATGTAGGTTCAGGGATGGGTATGGTATATTTGGGTAATAGTGACTATGCCCTCCTTGACACTACAATTATTTTATACTCCACTTTTTAGGCCAAAATCGTTTCCTCCTTTATCCTCCTCTTTTGTTATCATTTCACTTTAATCAAGGATCGGGTGTGGCTTTTATTTTACTTTTTCACTTTTTCTCTTTTCATTGTTCTTTTTCTTTTCTTTTTCTCTTTTTATTTTTATTTTTCTCTTTGTAGCACACAAACCACACCCGCTTTCTTCCTTTTTGATACTACCCTGATCTTTTCATAACCCATTCTTTCTATCATATCCTTATGGTAGCCACCCTCAACATAGGCGTTTAGCTTGAGTTGAGGTGCACAATGTCCAAGGAGGGACCAGGGCCAAAACAAAGGTTTACAGGAAACAGGAAAAATGAACAGGCTAACAATAAAAGGGATCAATTCAACCTCAAATTCAGGGATCATAAGGGATTCAATGTCATTTGGTAGGTCATTTGGGTTGAGTGGACTTCATTCAAAAATGGACTATGATCATCTCCTAAACAACTATTCAACAGCCAAGGCAAGACTAACCAAGAAAGTTCTAGATCGACACATACAGTAAGAAAGAATACAAATCAGCTCATTCACATATGGCATATAGTTTAAACTAATGATTGGCTAATTATCAGTTCATGAACTAGATCAAGCTACTTATCACATTCATATACCCTCTGTCACTCACAGATCCATCAAGGTCAGTCTTAACAAGCTTATTGCACAAAAAAATTGGAGGGGTCTCCATTTTCACAAACATTATCAAAATAAGACCACAGGTTGCATTAAGTTCCTATTTTTCTTTCACGAACACACATCCTATTATAAACATGCTGGTTCAATAGAAATTAAACATCCTTAGGGAAAGAACACATCAATAAAACCCCAACAACATGGGTGCTTTTTAACTACCCTCATGGGTTGCCTCCCATGCAACACCTGATTTAACATCACGGCATGACCAAGCTACCCTCACCCCATCAAAAAGAAGTGTGCATTATCCCAAATGCACATAAAATATCAAAAACCAGAGAGGTGAGGCATACCTGTGGCACCTAAGCACAATCCTCCTGTGTAGTAGTTGGTCCTGCTAGATTGGTGCCTGCTTTTTTCTTACTAACAGAGGCTACCTCAACAGCCTTCTCAACATCAATAGTTGCCCGAGCAGGTTCATCAAAAATCACTCCCAGAATATGGTATAAAGAAGGTACTTTTGTGGTACCTGCAATACCACTCCCTGAACCACGCCTGCCGATAGGATCAACTCGAATCTGGTGTGTGGCTAGGGATTCTATTTGCAGTTCTTATTCCCTTTATTTCTCTTCTTTTTAGCTTTTTCCTCTTTGTGAGCCACTGATCGAGGGCTTAATGGTGCATCATCGCCCTCTTCACGATCCTTCTTGTCCTTTCTTCTCCTCTTTCTCTTTGACTTTATTAGGCTACCCGGTTCCTCAACCTTATCAGCATCTTTTTTTTGAAGCTCAGGGTTGGCATAGTCCGACAAATTTAGCATTAGCGTAAGTGGCACTTGTGGCATGACTACGGGAGCACTGTAGTACATAGTAGCCGAATGTGCCCTCAACTCATCAACATCTATTCGTAATGCTGCTATATCCTCCTTCATCTGTTAAGCTCGATCACACCCATTTCATCCAGCTTATCAGTTATCCTCTCTTGCATTGAATTTATCTGGCAATGCACATCATCAAATGGTGCTATGGCTCTCTTTATAGAGGAATTAACAATTGACTGGAACTGTTCAGTATACTTCTTTATCTGCTCTTATAGCTGTATTATAGTCTGAATAGTGTTGGCAAAATTCCCTGGGTGAAAGGAATAGATAGAAGTCGGCTCTAACAACAAAGGGGCAATAGATTTGGAAGGGGCCCTAGCAGTCTTCGGAATAGAGATGTCAACCCCGCGAGGAGTCAATAATTGTGTACTGCAAGGGTGTCTCAAAGTAACTGCAGCTTCATCCTTCACTGATGGAGTCTCCTTATTCAGACTGCCCTTTGGAGTAGGCAAAGCAGTAAGGTAGTGCACCACATTTAATGAAACCACAGAACCATCAAGGATAGTGGTAGGTTCAACTAATTCAAAAATACTGCCTAGACCTAATATTTTTCTCTCATCTTTGGACCTCTCAGAATGATGAGTCTAGACACCATGCTCACCATGATCAATACCAACATACCTCAATACACCCGTATCATTACACAACTCGGTCAGGAGGCAAGGGAAAGGGTATGAAGAACTGTATTTTATAACTCTATCCCTTATCTCCTCGTATATGATCTTCTCGATATTGAGCTTGTAATTGGACAATAGGATGGCCACCAAAACAGCTCTCTCCATGGTCAGTTTATTATCCCCACCGGTTGGCATAAGCTGGAACCATACAATAGCCCACCAGAATTTTGCCTCGAAAGTCAGAGATGCTTTGTTGATCTGAGGCATGTCCTGGTAGAGCCACTTTGGGGTTCCAGTTGGTGTGAGTTCCTTGGCCAACCACTTAGTATGCTCAGTCTTATTTTTTTTTACCTGAAGTCATATTTTGATATATTGGAAGGCGCAACATACTCGGGCCCATAGAGGAATCTATTGATAGTACAGGCCAAAATGTTTACCGGGATCCCTCGCACAGGAACGCTCTCAAGAGCAGACATGTTTATATCTTTCTGGACATTTTTACACCGGCTCTCCTGGATGGACTGATAATTTGCATAAAACTCCCTCACGATAGTCGGCTGAAAGTCAAGGAGTGGCTTGCTTCCAAACCAAGTTGTAATGTCTGAAGTACTCCTCAAGCTTTGGGAAGTCTTTTAGCTTGAAAGAGTCAATCCTTCATTCTTCTTTAATAGGGTGTTTAATGTGCTCCTTTGCATTTAGTTCAAGCCCATAGTCAGAGATTTTCATCGACCCTTTCACATTCTATCTTGCCAGCTCTCAGAGTTTGATATCTTTTGATGTGATGGCCAAAGTCATCCCGGGAGCTTTGGGAGTAGGTGGGGTCATCTCCTTTTCAGGAGTTGTTCTCTTTATATTGGACCCTGAACCTACCTCTGCATCCTTGTTAGAACCTGACTGTGAACCATCACCTGAACTGGACACCATTTTTTTGCCACTCAAAACTTGAATGGCAGAGTCATGTCCTCTCTTGGCCGATAGAGGAGCGGTGTCACTCTCATTGTATGAACTAGATGAGTTGGATGAGGATTCTTACCCCTCTTTAGACTGGGGGGAAGTATGTTCTGATTCTTGCTCCTGCTCGGGTGCATCACCTTCTTCCATTCCATAGTGAGAGGAAGATGATAGCATGAGTTTCCTTTTCATCAACCGGGCAAGGGGTAGGTTGTCTGATTTACTTTTCTTTCCATCCGACTCAGATTGGTCTTTCAATTGAGTGATGATGGCTTTCTCTTTTGCCTTCCAGGCTCCCCCTCATTTTAGTGGAGTTGGGGGTGATATATAAAACCTACAGTTGAACTACATTAGTAAACCAAACCAAAAATGAAGAACAAAAAAAAGTCAGAAAAAGTTACAGTTTTTTTAGCCTCCCACGGGCGTGGGAGGTCCGACGGCCCATCAGGTAGGGCGTTGAAATGAGACAAAAAGTTTTTTCAAGGACTATTTGTCCTTCCACAATGGCTTGCCATGGGCATGGGAGGTCCGATGTCCCATCGAAATTGGGCATCAAAATGGGATAGAAGCCTTGCCAGGTAATGGTCCATTTCCTACATCCAGAACTGACGCCCGTCGTGGCTCCGACGTCTTGTCGTACATGCCCGTAGGATCAGATCAGCACAAATTTATCTCTCCAATTTTCTTTATTTCCACATTCATCAACCCTCCCAAACAGACAATATACACAATTTTGAACAAGTGTTCCACACACAATTTACACAATCAACAAAACCCTAGTTCCCTTTACAATCAAGCAATGTACACAAATACACAACGAATGCATAGTTCACTTCTAGGGTCTGATAAAATCACTTGTGAAACAATATGATTGAACATACTTATGAACCCATATCTAATGAAATACCAAGGAAATAATTGAACCCATTAGAATGAGATAAAACTTACTCTTGGTTTGCAAAGGTATCTTGAAAAACAACTCTTGGATGTTTGTGTTTGCCTAGTGTGCCTTTGTGATTTTTATGTATATAGGGAACGTGGGGGAGTGATGATCGGTGGTGTAACACCCCAAAAACGTATCCAACTTTTGAACTCAAACTTGAAAAAAAATCCGAACTTCCAGGGACCACGGGTCAAGTCCACGAATCGTGGAAGGTTCCAAGAATCATGGAAGTGACTCGTGACTCCAGTCTTGTAGACGATCCTCAGGTCTGAGGACCACGAGTCAGTTTCATGACTCGTGAAAGTTCGTATGACTCGTGGAACCAAATTGTGGAACTCAGAAAGAGAGTGGTCAAATCCCCTGAGTTCCATGACTCAGTACTACGACTCGTGCAAGCCTCCACGAGTCATCCTATGGAACTGTAGAAAACATTCAGTAGCCTAGAATTTTGGATCAGGGACCACGACTCCATTCCACGAGTCATGACTGGTTCTACGATTCGTGGGAAGGATCCGTGGAACCTGAAGCCAGGTTTTTAAGTCAGTTTTTCTAAGCTAAATCCCTGGGGTATTTTTGTCATTTCCCACCCTATTGTCTACTAAGTGAAGTTGTTTTGACTACTTTTAGAGGGGGTTTTCACCCATATTATTCTAAGTCCCTCTAAGCTTCTCATTCTTCACTCAAAAGAGAAAGTTTCTCTTAAGCTCAAGTCTCCAAGCTCCAAGTCAAGCCTCCTAAGTCTTTTCCAATCAAGTGGGTAATTTTTCACCAAGGTATGTAGGTCTTTAACAATGGGTTCCTTTTACCCTTGTGTCCAAAATCCCGAATTCTTATGTTGAATTATGAACTTATGAAAATTAGGGTTTTGATCTAAATTTGGGGAAAGTTTATGAAATCAGTTCCTATGTTTAAATTCATGGTTTCTTATTGATTTTACATGATTTGATTATGACTCTCTTAATGGTTTTGAAATCCCAAGAATGAAAGTTGATTTCTAGCATGAAACTATGAATTTGCATGTTTTCAAGAGGAAATTGGCATGATTAGATATCATGGTCTTTATGTATTTATGAAATTGCATGCCTAATTCTTAAAGTATGATTTTAGAAAAGAAAGTATATTTTGAACTATGGCTATGCTAAGCTCTAAAGACTCATGACTTCACATTGCATGACATCAGATATGTCTTTATGCTTGTCAAAAAGTTTTGGACATCAGATATGTCCCTATGCTTTATGAACAGATTTGACATCAGATATGTCACCTGTTATGAACAACATTGGCATCAGATATGTCATCAGTTATGAACAGTTTTGGCATCAGATATGCCCAGTATTGTATAAGCTACATGCATGTTTTTGGAGTAGTATTAACACTGAGTTAGACAGGGTGAGATTTCCTAAAAAGGTCTCATAACTACGTGCCCCCATAGGTCTTAAGTCCCCTTTGTTGGGCATCAGTTTTAGTGATCACGCCACAGTAATGCATTTATACCCTTGCAAGGTATATTGGGTCCTCTCGATGGGGCGGATACATCAAATTCCATGTAGCTCACATGGTATATGTCAGTTAGAGAACCTTCCACAAAAACAGTTTTAGGTATTAAGTGCATTGACTCTTTGTTTTCAGATTTTAGAACTTCTATTATTACTATGATTCTAAAGGTATTTCCAACTTATGATATTGCATTGAGTCAATTTATTACAGATTTTACCATCACTATATGACTTTAGTTTTAGTTATGCTTTAAGCACATTTTACCATGACATTTACATGATATCAGTTCTAAGCATGTTTTCAAGTATATTTCATCATGACTTATGCATATCTCACATACTCAGCACATTCCATAGTATTGACGCATATTTTGCGCTGCATCCTTTGATGATGCAGATTCAGGTGTCCCTTCTGAGATTCATACCTAGAGTTCCCATGCCACTTTCCCAGTAAGTTGTTGGTGAGTCCTCTTGAGTCGAGGGCTAGTTTATTCTTAGTTTATGTTAGCTTTTATTTTTGTACTTCAAGTTATCTAGGGTCTTGTCCTAGTAAATCCTTATGTCATGTAGAGGCTTTTTAGACATAGACAGTATTCAAGTCTTTTTTTGGATCTTGTACTCCTATTTTGACTTGATTATTCAGTTATGTTATTCTGACTTTATCTATTATGCTTCCGCTTATCTTTTGTTATGCTTGAGAATGGTATGACCAAGGGTTGTCTTGGGGAACTTGTGGTCCTAAGTCCCGTGTTACGTCTAGAGGGTAACCTCGAGGTGTGACAAACTTGATTTCAGAGCCTCAGGTTCAAGAGTCCTAGGATGTCTGAAAGCCGCATCAAGTAATGTCTCTTTCATAGGTGTGAAGCGCGCCACACTTATGAGGGGGAGGCTATGAGGTGTTTTAGGAAAAAACTCCACTTCTTCATGTTCACTATCGTGCGATAGAGTTTGACTCTATTTACCCTTCTAATCCATTCTGTATGCATTTCAGATAATGTCTCCATGAAGAAACCCCATGAGGAGTGGTAATCCAACCACTCCAAATCATGAGGTTACGAATGCGGAGTTTCGTGAAGCCATCTGTATGTTGGCTCAAGCCATGACTACTCAGTTGAATGAGAAAGAGAAACTGAAAAAGAGAAAGAGGAAGGATAAGAGGACCAGAACATAGAACCAATCATCTTCTCAGCATAGGTCATCCGGACCAACCCCATCTTTAGTTAGCACACGTGCCCTCGATTCTCAGTCTTGTCACCATAAGGCTCCAAAGACTTTGAGGTACCCTCGTTGTAGTGGATGCAATAAATTTAATTTAGGTGAGTGCCTTGTAGGCAAGGAGGGGTGTTTTAGGTGTTGTTAGTTAGGCCATAGGATTAACAATTGCCCATCATCTAAGCAGAGCAACTGTGATATTTAGCTCTAAAACCAATTCCTTTCATTTCCTAGCCAGTCGGGTCAGATTATTCCTTCAGAAGTTGAATCAGGTAAGTCACTAGATTCTCTTCCTTTAAGCATCCCTAGTCCTCAGGCCCTTATTCTTTTTGGTTGTGAGATGTCTTGACCTAGAACTAAGTGGGGATAGAAGGGTTGAGGCCTAGACTTTTAGGAGAAGGAGAGTCTTCAACTATAGAAGGAAGTGGGTATTCATGCTAGATTCTTGAGTAGTATATGCTCTGTTAGGGTAAAATGATCATAGTTCCTTTGAAACGTTGGTGAGGGGTCCATAGACTTAGAAGGGTAGCATGAATCTAAGGGGGAGATAGTGGGATGTTGAATCGGTCAGATTTTAGAGGCTCAGGTGGTGATGTCGTTGGGTGTTAGGACAAAATTTAGGAGGAGAGGCAGAAGCTTATTTCCATTCTAGCGTCCTAAGTATACTCCTGCCTTTATTATGCCATTTTGCATGCCTTGTGTGCCAGTGCCATGGTTCTATTTCAATTTATGCACTCCATCAATATTCACGCTCCTATTCAGATTCTAGAATGAAAAGTGATTGCTTCAGACAACGATTATACTCTTATCCTGCGATTCTATAAATTGTAGATTTATGCCCTAGGGTTTGCTATCTATGTAAACTCATGTTTTTCAGTATGCTCACTTATGTTTACTTATTCAGTCTTCAAAAATACCTCAATAACTAATCAAATCATGTTACGTCATGTATATGCTCAGACCTGATTCTTCAAATGGTTTGCACTTATGATTTGCTTGATCTAAAGCCCTTTTACCTTTGCCTTTGATGACGAGGGGTGGTGATCCCCACCATTCATGCCTTACATGCCCAGTATGTGAAATATTCATGCCTATTACGCTCAACTCTCCAACCCTCACCTTGAGTGCCTAGATCACGCTAAGTGTAAGTATAGATAAATCTGTAATCCTTCACTCGTGACGCTCCTGCTCTTGCTCCTGCTCTTTTCTTTCAATGATTCTGATTTATGTTGTTATAAGTGCTAGGGGAGAAGGAATTGTAGTAGCCTTACTGGGAGGTAGCAAATTTATTTTCCTTGTTAGCGTACTTGTTCCACCTTGACTTTTAGGTGTGGGTGAATTGTGAGGCAAGGGTTATTCATGTGAAATAGTTAGATAAGTAATTTTAGGATGTCCCTCTATAGAAGTTCTTGAATCTGCGAATCCTAGTTATGATAAGGAAGGGGAGAGAAGTCTTAAATAGGGTGAGCTACGAAACCATAAGGTGACCATAGTTATAAGCTTGAATATCGTGATGGGATTCATGTGGATACCTATTTTGTGCAACTTTTGACCCTTTGATTAGGAGCTCAAGGTTAGTTGGTTATTGTGATAAGAAGAAATACTATTCTTAGGAGATAACTCTAGGTGCAAGAGGTCTAGTCGAGAGAGGTTTTAACATGTGGAATCGGGTAGTTAGACTCAGACCTTAGTACCATTATGTGCGCTGTTGAGGTTGTTAGTTGTGATTGGTAGGGGTGGTATTTAGAAGAGAATGGTTTTCCCGTATATCTACTTCTCTCAGTTTGGTGTCCCTTTTGGTTAACTGCGATCTCTAAAGTATGTTTGTTCCTTATGAGTTTTAGCTGAGTTCCTACTCTCATCTCAGGCTAGTTATCATATTGGATGTCCAGTTCCTATCATGTTGGTTGTTCTTACATTTTCAGCATGCATACGTGTCTCATGAAACCAACTCAGTTTTTATTTCAATCAGAAGTCGATTACCTCGATAGTACTTCAGCTTTCACCACTCAGTTGAAGGAGCTACTTGGGAAGCAGAATCACCTATGAAAGCAAAATATCCTCATATTTTCCCCTTTCAATTCAGTTCCAACTTGATGTAAAAGTTTCCTCCTTTGTATGTCCCTCCGATTCTATTCCACTGATTCCTCTTATGATCCTAGCATGCATCCATGTTTTGTGATTTCTATGTTTTGATGTTTCGTTGGGTTATATTCCCCTCAGTTTTTTGTTTATTAGTCTTCATTCGAGGATGAATGATCCTAAGGGGGAGATAGTGTAACACCACGAAAACGTATCCAGATTTTGAACTCAAACTTGCAGAAAATTCCAAACTTCCAGGGACCACAGGTCAAATCCATGAATCGTGGAAGGTTCCACGAATCATGGAAGTGACTCGTGACTTCAGTCCTATAGACCATCCTCAGGTCTGAGGACCACGAGGCAGTTTCACAACTCATGAAAGTTCCTACGACTCGTGGAACCAAACCGTGGAACTCAGACGGAGAGTGGTCAAATCCCCTGAGTTCTACAACTCAGTACTACGACTCATACAAGCCTCCACGAGTCATCCTGTGGAACTATAGAAAACATTTAGTAGCCTGGACTTTTGGCTAAGGGACCACGACTCCATTCCACGAGTCATGACTGGTTCTACGATTCGTGGGAAGGATCCGTGGAACCTGAAGCCAGGTTTTTAAGTCAGTTTTTCTAAGCTAAATCCCTGGGGTATTTTATTCATTTCCCACCCTATTGTCTACTAAGTGAAGTTGTTTTGACTACTTTTAGAGGGGGTTTTCACCCATATTATTATAAGTCTCTCTTAAGCTTCTCATTCTTCACTCAAAAGAGAAATATTCACTCAAGCTCAAGTCTCCAAGCTCCAAGTCAAGACTCCTAAGTCTTTTCCAATCAAGTCGGTAATCTTCCACCAAGGTATGTGGGTCTTTAACAATGGGTTCCTTTCACCCTTGTGCCCAAAATTCCCAATTCTTATGTTGAATTATGAACTTATGAAAATTAGGGTTTTGATCTAAATTTGAGGAAAGTTTATGAAATCAGTTCCTATGTTTAAATTCATGGTTTCTTATTGATTTTAAATGATTTGATTATGACTCTCTTATTGGTTTTGAAAGACCAAGAATGAAAGTTGATTTCTAGCATGAAACTATGAATTTGCATGTTTTATAGAGGAAATTGGCATAATTAGATATCATGGTCTTTATGTATTTATGAAATTGCATGCCTAATTCTTCAAGTATGATTTTAGAAAAGAAAATATATTTTGAACTATGGCTATGCTAAGCTCTAAAGACTCATGACTTTACATTGCATGACATCAGATATGTCTTTATGCTTTTTAAACAGTTTTGAACATCAGATATGTCCTTATGCTTTATGAACAAATTTGACATCAGATATGTCACCAGTTATGAACAGCATTGGCATCAAATATGTCATCAGTTATGAATAGCTTTGGCATTAGATATGCCCAGTATTATATGAGCTATATGTATGTTTTGGGAGTAGTATTAGCAGCGAGTTGTAAAGGGTGAGAGTACCCAAAAAGGTCCCAGAACTGCGTGCCCCCATAGGTCTTAAGTCCCCTCTGTTGGGCATCAGTTTTAGTGATCACGCCACAGTAATGCCTTTATACCCTGGCAAGGTATATTGGATCCTCTCGATGGGGAGGATACATCGAATTCCATGTAGCTCACATGGTCTATGTAAGTTAGATATCCTCCCACAGAAACAATTTCAAGTTTTAAGTGCATTGACTCTTTGTTTTCAGATTTCATAACTTCTATTATTACTATGATTCTAAAGGTGTTTCCAACTTTTGATATTGCATTGAGTCAATTTATTGCAGATTTTACTATCACTATACGACTTCAGTTTTAGTTATGCTTTAAGCACGTTTTACCCTGACATTCGCATGATATCAATTTTAAGCATGTTTTCAAGTATATTTCATCATGACTTATGCATATCTCAGACATTCCATAGTACTGACGTATATTTTGCGCTGCATCCTTTGATGATGCAGATTCAGGTGTCCCTTCTCAAATTCGTGGCTCGAGTTCCCAGGCCACTTTCCCAGTCAGCTGTTGGTGAGTCCTATTAGGTCGAGGGCTAGTTATTTTCTTAGTTTATGTTAGCTTTTATTTCCGTACTTCGAGTTAGCTAGGGTCTTGTCCTGTAACTCCTTATGTCATGTAGAGGCTTTTCAGACATAGACAGTATTCAAGTCTTCTTTTGGATCTATTACTCCTATTTTGACTTGATTATTCAGTTATGTTATTCCGACTTTATCTATTATGATTCCGCTTATCTTTTGTTATGCTTGAGAATGCTATGACCAAGGGTTGGCTTGGGGCACTTGTGGTCCCAAGTACCGTGTTACGTCTAGGGGGTGACCTCAGGGCATGACAGGTGGTTAGGAGTGTAGAGGGGAGGTTATCATGGGGAATAAATATGAGAGTTAGGAAAGAATTTAGAGTGGAGGGAGTTTGAATGTTTTGACCTCAACTGAATGAGGTCAAACACTCTTATATCGCGGGTAAAGGGGAAGGGAGTCTAGGTTGACTTGGGTCAGAACACCAATTATAAATTTTTAAAAATATTAACCCCTTGAATGACCCATACAATGGGAAATCAGGATACCCATGGGGTATGCAACATCCCATCACATACACTTACCTGGGCGTTCGAGACCTAATTTCCCATGCCCATCAAGGTTGGAACGCTTCGTCATGTTGAGATATGGGAATGGACCAGTGGGTTTTACCCTGCCTTTTCTGTTAACATGACTTTACTCAGTTTCACCACCTCCTGTACACTTAAACAAACATTAATTCATGGGTTGCCTCCCATACAACACTTGATTTAACATCACGGTACGACGCAGGTCACTTTACTACTCAGACTTCATCAAGTTTCCTTTATAGGTTGCCTCCCATGTAGTGTCTGATTTAACATCACGGCATAATGCAAGTCACTTGGTTATTTAGGCTTCACCAAGCTCCCAAACGTCAACCAGTTTGATATCTTCATCATTTCCTAAGTAGTCTTTGACTCGCTGACCATTTGCCTTGAACTGCTTGCTGTCACGGTTCTTAAGCTCTATAGCACCATGTTGGGATACTTGTACCACTCAAAATTGCCCCATCCATTTAGACTTAAGCTTGCTTAGAAACAAGCGCAGTTTTGAATTGTAGAGAAAAACCAGATCGCCCGGCTGAAAATATCTCTTCTCAATCTTCCATTCACCGTACATCTTTATCTTCTCTTTATATTATGTTAGACTTTCATACGCATTAAGAAAAAACTCTTCAAGTTCATTCAACTGACCAAGCTGGTGATAGGAAGCGGCACACCAGTCTAAATTCAGATTTTGTAAGTGCCCACATGGCCTTATGCTCAAGCTCCACCAGAAGATGACATGTCTTTCCAAATACAAGTTTATAGGGTGACTTACCTATAGGAGTCTTGTCAGATGTTCGATACGCCCTTAGGGCATCATCCAGCTTGCTAGACCATTTTGTTCTATGCACATTCACCATCATTGCAAATATTGACTTAATCTCATGATTAGAGACCTCTACTTGCCCATTTTTTTACGGATGATACGGTGTCACCACACTGTATCTCACCCCATATTTCTCAAGTAGATCTAGAAATAGTTTATTACAGAAGTGAGATCCTCCATTACTGATAATCGCCTGTGGTGTGTTGAATCTGCAAAAGATATTGTGCTTCAAGAATACTGTGACACTCTTTCCTTTATTGTTGGGAAGCGCTACCGCCTCCACCCATTTTGAGACATAATCAAAATCAACCAATATATACCTCATCCCATTTGACATCACAAAAAGGCCCATGAAATCGATTCCCCATATATCAAAGACTTCGATCACAAGGATAGGATTGAGAGGAAACTCATGATTCCTTGATATATCCCCTTCCCTTTGGCATTGATTACAGGCCCTCACATACTCATGAGCATCCTTGTGGAAGGTAGGCCAATAGTAGCCACATTGTAGAATCTTATGGGCTGTTCGAGTTCCACCATGATGTCCCCCTACAGGAGATAAATAGCATGCCTCAAGTATATCTTCCATACCTATTTCAGCTATGCCTCTGTGAATCATGGTGTCACCACATACAAAGAACAAGTAAGGCTCTTCCCAGAAAAATTTCTTCACATCAGACATGAACTTTCTTCGCTGATGGATGGTCAGGTCCGAAGGAATTATATCACTTGCTAAGTAATTAGCAATGTCTGCACACCATTGGATCAAATCCTGAGAAGTAGCCAATACTTGCTCATCTGGGAAAGCATCATCAATCTCAAGCTCATCTTTCAGCTGCAACATAGCCTCATCTTCTAGTCTGGACAAGTGATCAGCCACCTAATTTTCAGTACATTTGCGGTCCTTCACTTCAAAGTTAATTTTTTGCAACAGCAGCACCCAACAAATCAACCTAGGCTTCGCATCCTTCTTTGCCATAAGATACCTGAGAGCTGCATGGTATGTCTGCACAATTACCTTGGTGCCAAGAAAATAAGATCTGAACTTCTCAAATGCAAACACCACAACTAGCAGCTCTTGTTCTATCATAGTGTAATTCTTTTGAGCCGTGTTTATTGCTTTGCTAGCATAATAAATTGGGTGAAGAATCTTCTCTCTTCTCTAGCCTGGGACTGCTCTTAGTGCTACTCCACTAGAATCACACATTATTTTGAATGGCTTAGACCAATCAGTAGCAACAATAATGGGGGCTGAGATCAACTGCAACTTTAAGCAATCGAATGATTTCAAACACGCCTCATCAAACACAAACTTCACATCCTTCTCTAACAGTTTGCACATGGGATGTGCAATCTTTGAGAAGTTCTTTATGAACCTGCACTAGAACACAGCATACCCTAAAAAGCTTTGAATACCCTTCACACATATTGGAGGAGGCAATTTTTCAATCACCTCAATCTTGGCCTTTTCAACCTCAATACCCTTCTTAGAAATTCGATGACCTAATACAATGCCTTCTTTCACCATGAAATGACACTTCTCCAAGTTCAGCACCAAATTTCACTCTTCACATCTTTGCAGCACACAACTCATATGTACCAAACAATCATCAAATGAATCACCTTTAATAGAAAAGTCGTCCATGAATACCTCAATAGTGTTTTCAACCATGTTTGAGAAGATCGATATCATTCATCTCTAAAAGGTTTCTGGTGCATTACACAACTTGAATGGCATTCTTATGAATGCGAATATCCCATATGGATAAGTGAAAATGGTCTTCTCTTGGTCTTAAGGAGCAATCAAAATCTTATTGTAGCATGAGTAATCATCAAGAAAACAATACCATCCTCTACCAGCAAGAAGGACTAACATTTGATACATAATTTACATCAAAAAATAATCCTTCTCATTCCATGCATTTAGTTTTCAGTAATCCATGTAAACACGCCAGCCTGTGACTAGCCTCATAGGAATCAGCTCATTCTTAGCATTAGGAACCACAGTGATTCCACCCTTTTTAGGCATGCACTGAACCAACCTCACCCATTTACCATCTGAAATTGGATAAACCATGCATGCATCCCGCCACTTGATAATATCCTTCTTGACCACCTCTTGCATAGGCAGATTCAATCTACGTTGATGCTCAATACTTGGGATGGAATTTGGTTTGAGCTGAATTTTATGCGTGCATTTACCTGGTGGAATACCAATGATATCTGCAATGGACTAACCAATGTCCCTTTTGAACTTCTTCAATATGGACACGAGAGCCTCAACTTTCCCATTTCCTCCATCAGTAGCAATAATTATAGACAAGGTGTTGTTGGCTCCCAAGAAAACATATCACAAGTGAGATGGAAGTGCCATGAGCTCCAAAATTGGAGGTTCCTCAATAGATAGTCTGGCCGGTGGAGTTACTCTATTTTTCAAGTCTAGATCAAGCTTTTTTGGAGCATAAGAGTAAGACCCCTTGCCAGCGAGTTCTTAAACCATGTCAATATATTCATCGATGTCGTCCCCATCAAAGTTCATGATCACGGTTGCAAGTCCTTTAACACCAACTCTCTCCTCAACCAGGGTTGACTACTGTTCTTCATCTACAACATCTATCACTGAGACCACCCACATATCATCATGGTTCCTTATTGATTGGCACAGGTTAAAAGTTACTTCTTCAATATTCAGCCTAAGCTTTATCAGCCCTATCTCAAAGTCAACTAAAGCACATCTTGTGGCAAGGAATAGTTGCCCCAAGATAATGGGAACCTTAAAGTTTGCTAGGAAGATAAAGGAATCCAGTTTCACAAGAACATCATAAAAGATACCTATCGGCCTCTTCATTATGCAATCTGCCATCAATAGCTGCATTGTCATCAGTGTGGAGGCTCCCAAGCCCAACTGTTTGAACACTGCTAATGGCATAAGATTGATGCTTGCAACTAAATCACATAATGCCTTGGTACAATAGAATGCCCCAATCATGAAAGGAATAGTTAAAGCTCCAGGATCTTCCCTTTTCTGCACAAGAGAACGGGAAGCGATTGCACTATAATAGTGCAAATTGTCTGCAGTCTCAAAACTTACAGTTCTCTTCTTCGTCACCAAGTCCTTCATAAACTTTGTATATCCAAGCATCTGCTCCACTACTTATACTAAAGGAATATTGACCAAAAGCTACTTTAACATAGGGATGAATTTTCTATACTTGCCTTCTTTTGCCTTATTGGCTAGTCTTTGTGGGGAAGGTGCAGGAGGTCGAGGAATCAGCTTTAAAACTTTGGTAACCTCCTTTTCCTTTATTTTGGTAGTTGGCTCCTTTTTAATTCATCTTACATCACCACACTTTACTTTAGACTCAACCATAACCTCATCTTCATCTATTTTAGGCTCACTTGGTGCTTCAACAACTATAGGGACAGGCAGGTCAACAGTCTTCTTTCCACTTTGAGTAGTCACTGCTATGCAATGTTTATCATTCTTTGGATTTTGAACTGTCTCATTCAAAAGAGTACCCTTTTGATGCTGGTTCAGGGCCATAGACATTTGACCTAACTCTGTCTCAATCTGTTTGATGGCGGTGGTATGTGATTCTAATTTCTGATTCATGCCTGAGATGTCAACACAAATTTCCTTTAAACTGTCATCACTTCCCTCTACCTTCTTTAACATCCTTACCAGCATGTCTTTTATTTTAAACAAGGTGAGAGCTCCATCATAATTTCCAGCATGAACATATGGGCAACTTTTGTCATTCTTGTAGCCTTCTTTCTTGTTCCAATCACCATCTCTATCTCTACCTATGCTCCTATTTCTATACCCAGAATGGTTATAGTTGTTATCTTGATCTCTATCTCTATCTCTATTCCAACCTTGATTTCCTTGACCATGCCAATTGTCCTAGTTGGACCCTTGGCCATTAGATCGGATACCCTCCATCTTATTATTAAAATAGTTAGCTTCTTTATAAGATTTGGTTGCTTCCTGTATTGGTGCTTTACTTTGTGAACCTACAGTATTCACCTTCTCTGCTCCATTATTAAGTATTTGCTTCGCAATCAGATCCATACTTGTCTTTAATCCTGCGACATCCTATCTAAGCTCCTGCAATTCCTGCTAGTCTATGGATTTCCCAATAGCATAAGTCCCTGCTTCACTCTCATAATCTCTCGTATGACAGGCCTTGTTCATCTTTGTACCTTTATCCAGCATCTCAGAAGCTTCTGTGAAAGTATTTTCCATGAACGCTCCCCTGTGACTATATCAATGACTGCCTTGGTGTTTGCATTCAGTTCCCTATAAAAGATCTCCATCAAATGATCTGGAGGGATTTTGTGATTTGGCACCTATTTCAGTTTCTTGTTGAACCTAAGCCATATCTCATATAGTACCTCGATATTCAACTGCTTGAAGTTATAGATCTCCTACATTAGCTCCAACATATTTGATAGAGGGAAAAACCTTTCCAGAAACTTACTCTTCAGTTCCCTCCATGTAAATATTGAATTATCAGGAAACTCAGTAAGACAAATTGTTGCTTCTCCAGTAAAAGAAAATGGAAATAGTCATAACCTGATAGCATCTTGGTCTACCCTTGGAAGGTTGTAATCATTGCAGATCCCCACAAAGTTCACCAAGTGCAAATTTGCATCATCAGTGGGCTTGCCAGCAAATAATCTCTTTAAGTTCAGCAACTGGATCATAGTACTTGTAATGTCAAACTTTGTACCATTAGGCAGTGGTGGCAATACTATGGGGCCTGTTGTCCCTTCATCATTGACATCATCATCATGAAGATTGTAGTGAGGGATGTCTCAGGGTTGTTGAATCAGGAGGCCTCTATTTCCTCTCGGTGCAACTAGATCTTGAGGTATATTGCTTTGGGCTGCCTCTTCTCTCGCATCTTGAGCAGTCAGTGCAGCTTGATGGTCATCTTCTTGCCTTTCTTGCCTTACTTACCTTGTATGTTCAGCTGCACCATTTTAATTTTCTAGGTCTGCAGCAACCTAAGCATCTTGCATGGTTTGGGCAGCTTTTTCTGCTAGCTACTTTTGTTGTTCTTCGGAAAACATCCAAGCTGTGGCCTCTTCTGGTGTCTCGAAAACCCCTTCCTTAACTATGTTTATCAGAGTTCAATGGAGTTCGAGAACAAATAGAATTAGGAGATTGCCTTGATACCTTGTACTGCACATGCACAAGTGTGCAACCTGTCGAACAAAACAAAAATAACAAAAAAATAAAATCACGAAATAAAGACTAATAGTGAAATAAACACAATCTCTCTTAATCCTAATCCATATTCCTTGACAATGGCGCCAAAATTTGATATGCCCAAATTACACCTCCAAAAGAAGTATAAAGTGGTCGATGTTCAAATATAGAACCCAATGAAGGTTGGGGTCGATCCTACGGGGAATATGGTAGGACTAGGGTCAACTATGTTTATCCATGCTCTTAGTTGTTTATTTCCCTAATGAGGGGGTTTAAAGTAAAAGTAATAATTGTAACTTTGAATCAAGCAAGTAACAAAGTAACAGTTTCAAGTATTGTAATCAATGAGAGAAGCAACTAGGATAGTGTTCCCTATGAGTTCATAACGCAGTAAAGCATCATACAAGCAATCTAGTCTAGTGTTATGCATTCAAGATCGGTAAGTTAGGTTCTCCTAAGTGGATGGTTACCAAAATAGAAGAATATTACCATACAACTTGGTCAGTCTATGAGCGTTTGCTTTGCTAACCCTTACTAGTGATTCCAGATTAGCTTTTCATGGGCAAGTTTAAGCTAATTAGGTGAGGGTTGGCAACCTTAAATCTCCATTGTGTAATCCCCTTTTCTATTCGTTACCCTTGTGGTCAAGCAAGTAGGAATAAGGAGAGTTCTAACATTTGCAACTGTTAAAAAGCAATCAAAGTGAGGGGAAGAACAGTACATGCATGAACACTGTTGTAGGATTACTTAGTACTTTACCTACTTTGTTAGTACTTCATGGTTCCCACAACCCTAGTTGTGGATTTATCTACTCATAGTTGCAAGAGAATAATCAGATTTAGATGAAGATATCATGATTATGACTTACACTCACAAGTAAAGAAAACCAGAATCTTAAATTCTCAAGAACACTTCAATAATCAAGAACAATAATCAAATTTTAAAAAGTATGGAATAATATTCTCAACAATAGGTTATGATGTCTCAAATTTGCATAATAATTGTGTAACTCCCGAAATAAAACCCTAGGAAATGTATTTATAGATAACCAAGACCAAATCCTAATAGAACTAGGAGACCTGGAATGAGGCAATCCCGATAGGCAGGCCTCATGGGCCATCGTGCGTGGCACGGGCGTCGTGGTCTTCTAGTTAGATCTTCTATCCTTGGTGCATACTGGTCTGCCATGTTTCCCGAGCTAAGCTGATGGGCCATCGTGGTTCCTACGGGCATCATGGATAGCTCTTTGGCTAAGTCATCTGAAGTTCCTGTTGCTCTGGTCTATTTTGATGTGCGTATGTGATGTCCCATCACAGCTCTCACAAGCATCGTGGCTAGGCATCTGAACTTAGGTTCTTGCCTTAAGCTTCTCTGGTTCATTTCCACGGGCAAGTGTGACGGCCCATGGTGACTCCGATGCCCATCCCAGTTGGTTGTGAGATGGTATTTTGCCTTTAAACATTGTTGCTTCATTTTGATGTTTCTTCCCACGGGTTGTGCTGGATCCCATGCCCACGGGGCATGAATTTTAGCCCTGATACAATAACTTATTATATATTTTTGTCTTTTCAATACTTTTCCCTGCACATGTAGCAAATAGGCATCATATCTTACAAAACACATTTAAGAACTCCCAAAATCCTTAGTTTTAAGCGTCAAAAGTGACGTGAAATCCTGTCATATCAGGAACCCCATCTAGAGGTGTTGCCAGTGGTAGTCATTGTTCAGCATATTGTAGCTAGACCAATGATTACTACTGAGGAGCAGAAGATGCTTGGTCAGTTTATCAGATTGGGTCCTCCAAGGTTTTCTAGCACTCTGAGAGAGGATGCTCATGAGTTTTTGGTAAGTTATTAGGAGAGGCTGCATAACCTTGGTTTTAGTGGAATTTCACGGGTTGGACTCCACTATATTTCATATGGAGGGGCCATCTAAACAGTGGTGGCGAGCATATCTCGAGTGTAGTCTAGTGGGGCCACCTTTAATGACTTAGGCATATTTCTCCAAGGCTTTCTTTGGGAAGTATGTGCCTTGCAGTATGAGAGAAAGGTTATGAGATGAGTTCGTAGATCATCAGTAAGGCTCTATGTTTATTACAGAGTATGAGAAGAGATTCCATGAGCTTTCTAAACATGCTACTATAATTATGCCGACAGAGCACAATGGGGTTCACAGATTTGTTTGGGGATTGATATTACCACTCCATTTGGTGACAGAGCATTTAATGGCATTGGGTCTACTTTTCTTAAGGTTGTTGATCACGCACATACTATTGAGGGGACACATCATGAGGCCTATAGAGGTGGAAACATGAGGCTTCACCATCAGGGTGGTTTTGGTGGTTCTCAGTCTTGAGGTGGGGGTTTCCCTAGTAGGGGTTACCATCAACATTTTCAGTCTAGTAGGACCATTCAAGTAGCACTATAGATTTTTGTGGGTGTTTATTTGGGTCATAGTTATCAGAGCAGCTTTAGTTTAGGTCATTATAGGATTCTCATTCTAGGTATTCAAGTTGTGGTGTCCATTCTAGTTTGGCAGGACCGTCATATCAGTTGATATCTGGCAGTAGTTTCTTCGAGTGTGGTGAGCTAGGGAATTTTGCTAAGGAGTGACCCAGTCTCAAAGAGGGTAGGCAGCAGGTTCATACCCTCAGGGCTCCAGTTCCACCAGCCAGAGTCAGTGTGCACGGTAGTTTGGGTGGTCCCTAGGGTGCTAGAGGTAGACTTTATCTAGGTCGAGCAGTTGGTCAGTTCAGGAGCTGACATAGTCACTTGTATGCTTTTCCGTGTAGGCCAGAGGTGGAGACTTTAAATTTCATCATCAAAGGTATGATGTTAATTTGTCATCGGCTAGCTTCTACATTATTTGATCTAGGATCTACATATTCTTAGGTGTTTAGTTCATCTGGATTTATTGTGTGGGTCTATGGATGTGCCTATCCATTTAGCTTCTTTCATAGGTAATTCATTAGTAGTGTATCGAGTGTATCGGTCTAGTGTGGTAACTATATTTAGGTATGACACTTGGGAAGATCTGGTTATCATAGATATTGTTAATTTTGACATGATCCTAGTCATGGATTGAATCCTTATCATGTGGTCTTGGATTGCTTTGCCAAGTTTGTTACCTTGCATATGCCTGACATCCCCGGATAGTATCAAGGGGTACTGACAGTCACGTGTCAAAGGGAGTGATATAATTTCTGAGGGAGCGGCGGTTCATAGGGAAGGGGTGTTTGGCTTATTTTGCTTATGTTCATGATACTTGCACTGACACTCCTTCACTTGAGTCAGTTCCTGTGGTTAGCGAGTTTGTAGATGTGTTTCCAACTGATCTACCTGGTCTTTGGCTTGATCATAATATTGACTTAGGCATTGATGTTGATCCAGAACTAGACCATTTTTATTTTGTCATATCACTTGGCACCAGCCGAGTAGAGGGAATTAAAAGAGTAGCTTCAGGATCTTTTGAGTAAGGGGTTTACCAAGCCTAGTGTGTCTTCGTGGGATTCTCTTGTTTTGTTTGTGAAGAAGAATGATGGCTCCTTGCGTATGTGAATTGACTACCAGCAGTTGAATAAGTTGACTGTCAAGAATAGGCATCCTATGCCACGTGTTGATGACTTATTTGACTAGCTGCAGTGTGCGATAGTGTTTTCTAAGATAGATTTTAGGTCAGGCTACCACCAATTAAGGATCAGGGCAGCGTACATTCCATAGTGATAACGTCCAAACGCACTCCTCAATTAAGAATGAGTGTCAATAGTCATATGCAAAATAATACCCAACTTAGAGTCAGGGTCAAAACCCACAGAGTCTAGAATAGATTGAACAATATTTCCTATACTTATTCACTAATAGTATGCACATTGTATAATAATGACAATAAGTAAAATTGGGGGATTTGTTTGTAACAAGTAATTTGTATCAAGGATAACAAGTATCCATCATAACACAATTGTATTCAACCAAGGATTAGAAGTCTAGGGTGTGCTTTTGATGGGGTAACAAATACAATTGGGATTGACTAAATGCCTTAGATTTGATTACTATATGGATAGCTTTGGTTTGGTCTATGTTGAAGGTCTCTCAACCCAAGAACATGTCTATTTTGGGTTCTCTTGAACCCCAAAATCAATCATAATTAACCAACTAAAATATGCTTTAGTAGGCTAAACTATCTCTAGCTTTAGCCCTTAGATGGGAATTTCTAAATCCTCACCATTGAATACTTACGCAATTCCATTCCTCTTTCTCAAGCAAGACTAAAATTAAAGAACTTAACCAATGTTTTCAACCATTAATTTTATAATTAAAATTTAAAAAATTTAATGGATCCATACACTATAATCAAATCTAAACACAAATAATCAATACCTAATCATAATTATATAGCCATCATTGCACGCACCCCTAGAAGAGAATTTAGCTACTCATATAAATGGAAAGAGAAATTATACCAAATTGGTGTTCCTCAATTCTGGCCATAAGAAGAAATTAAATTTCAAGCTTAATTGATCAATAATGGAGTTTTCCAAGTTTGGGGAAGATGAAGTCACAAGTGTACTTTTCTTCCTTTCTAAGAGTACTCCAGAAAAGAGTAAAATCTGAAAATTGTTAAATGAAAAGTGTATGCACAAATCCCAAAAAATGTCCTTGAAAATCTCGAATCTTGCCTAGAATGTTGTAGACAAAATACCTTCGTGAGACACTTATGGGTCACTTGCGGGTCACTTGTGGCTCACTTGCGGCCGCAAGTGCTGAGGATAGTCTCTAGTATTCTATTTCTATCTTGCATTTAACTTGTGAGCCACAAATGATCACTTGTGGGCCGCATCTCCAATGCAGCTTCAGTTCATGAGCCTTGACCTCTGCCTTCCACTTGCGCTAGAAAGTGGGCTTCTGCGTTTCGCAACTGCTCTTTTTTTACTTGGCTTGTTCCCTTATCTTGTTGCTTGGTTTTTTTCCTTCCTTTCTTTCATTTTGGGTTTAAAATTTTGTTCATCATAAAATCCTAAGAATGTATGTACATAAGATATTAAATGTAAAAAAATCATCGAATAAGCACAAGATTGAGTCAATAATTCATGCTTAAGAGCTGAATAAGTTGGTAGATTACCAACATATCAAACCCCCAAAGTTAAACTATTTGCTTGTCCTCAAGCATGACTTTCACAAAAGCAAAGGATTGACTTGATCTTTAAGGACAAAGGATCACACTAAGACACCTACGACTCAAAACAAAGAGACTCAACAAAAACACTAATCTCAATTGGTACCACTATGAGCACAAGGCAATACAAATCATTTCAAATTATCTTTTCAAGAGACTTCACTTTTTCAATCAAGACTGGGAAACATTTTTACTCTAAAATAAAACTAATTAGCATCTCAAGTCATTAACACTAAAATTTCAATACTTGCCTCAAATTTCACTTCACAACTTATCGCATTCATTCCCCTTAATTAGGGTCAAGACTTCACCACTTACCCCAAGGTTGTAATGTCACTCCAACAAGAGATAATTCCACTCACAATCATGCATATCACAATAATAGGGATTATAAGATAGAAAAAAGATGCTCACTCTCTCAATGAAGTTTAAGTGCACACACATAGAACCATAGGCTTTTCCTTCGTGTAATTTGCCACTAATATGGAGTTGCAAAGTTCAGAATCACTATGACTTGCGGGTATCGATGAAGGTTAGGGTAAAGGGAAGGTTATGATTTAGGTTAAGTGACTAGAACCTCTCTAACACTATCATTTGGCATTCAAACACACTGCTCACATCAATGCTTTGACTTCACCTTATTTTGCCTCTCACATCCCAACTTTTCTCCCAGCTATTTCATCCCAACACCTTTGTTTTGCTCTTTTAGCATTCAAGCAGAAAGATGGCACCATTTCAAGTCTTATTCTTTCTTTCTTCAACCCGTGGTCATTTCAAGCAATTCACAAGATTTTCACTAGGTGCCACCCGGACATTAAAGCTCATTTCCTCATTTAGGACATTAATGAACACACCCCCAAACTTAGGCTTTTGCCTACATCATTCACCTGCACAATTTAATTCATTTCCCTCCAAACTTAGGCGTTCAGCCTACATCTTTCTTTTTCAAGCAATTAGGGTGGTTGGGTTCCAAAAATAGAGGATTTCCAAAAGGTGAAGATGTATAATATAATTGTCAAAGAAGAGGTCAAAGGCTCAAAGTAGTTGACTAGTATTAATGTAAGGGAAGGAATTTTTGTTAAAGTAACTATTCAAAGAGAGCCTAAGGTCATTTTTCAAGCTAAGACACATCTAGGATTTTCTTTGAATCACAATCGATAAAATTTCTAGACTACAAGAATGCAAAAGAACACACGAAGTCCTTACCACACAAGGAAACACACACACTTCGAGCTATAAGCTATTCTCAAACCCAATTAAAATGAACGACTTTTGATAATCTATTCTAAATTTTAAGAAATTCATTTGTGAAGAAAGAGGCAAACAATGAATTTAAAGATCATGACAATAGGATGCTTGAATTTTTTTCCCCTCTTTTCTCAAGTTCAAAACATTTGCCAAGAAAAATTTTTGGTGGTCTCTCTGAAGATAAATGCAACAGAGACTCTACACAACACTAAGATCGACATTTTGCCTTAATAAAGTCACCTCTCAATCTATCATAGGGACATGCCACCTGGTTTGATGATAAAAACAAAGAAAAAAAATCTCCTTGGAAAAAAATATTGGTATCAAGAAAACGCTATGAGTTTATTACATCTACTACTAATAAAGGCGAGTTTGAATGTACGCGCTCATGAAACATTTTGCAAACAGGCCCAGCAAAGGAATTAAGTACGATATAACCCCTAAACTTAAGAAGTTTCATTGTCTCCAATGCACAAAAAGAATGAATGAGATAAAAGGGTGTAAAAACTCTCTGGATTGTTCTAGGCGTCACACTGTTTAACTCGATAGCTAGGAGTTCACGTTGTAGAAAGAGGCTCTTCAAACTGGCCTTTATAGACAATGTTGGATTCGGTGATCTATGGGGGACTTGATGTCACGACCCAATTTCTTGATCATGATGGCTACAATCCCCCAGTAGGAGAACCAATCTCCGTAGCCCAGAATGATCAGTAATGGGCTACTATCTAATACTTTAGCAAAAGAACATGTAATATAAGCAGAATCAAGGGTCATACGAGAAGAAAATTAACAACAGGAGTATATATATAACATACGAAAGCTAAACCAAAACCCAAAACCTGGTATCATAGTATATAAGAGCCGGATCTACATATAAGGAGTACAAAGGGATCTAAAATAATATATACATAATGTCTCCGAGTAGTAAGAGAGTACAAAATATAAAAGATAAACTAAAGTCAAGCTCCAGTCACCAAGAGCTCACCCTTAGTCTGGATGGTCCAAAAGTCTCCTCGCACGAGTGTCCATGATCTAACGACGAGGGCCCATACTAGGATCTGCATCAGAAGATACGGAGTGTAGTATGAGCACCAAATGAGAAGCAAATGGTGTACCTAGTAGGTATCATAGACCGACTGGGCACATATAAGATAAAAAATCAGTAATAAGAAGAGTAGAAGCAAGTAGTCACAGAAAGCAAGGAAGAAGTACACGGAAGCTAGCACATAAGGGAGACAATAGAAAACAACATACATGGCCAGCCAATAGAATATATATTACAGGCACAGGTGAAAGTAAGAAAAGACGCACCTAGGATCTTCGCAATAATAATATATATAAGAAGTTTCAGAAAGACGAGTGGTATACCGGTAACCTCAAGTAAAAAGAAATGGATGAAACATGATGACAATAGCATGCTTGAATACAAGAATAAAAACCAAGTCAAGATACAACAACTACTTTCTATATCCAAATCATAGTAAGAAATCAACATAAGAAATAATAACTCGACAAAGCAATAACAATCCTACCTTTAGTCCCAACGGGCGCCCATACACCCGAAGAAAATAAACAAGTGAAAAAAATCCCTCCGGCATCCCATACTACCGAAGCATACACTCAGCAATCAGCAAACAAGGGTGGAACCTCAAACAAATGAATGGTATGGTGCATGATGATATTTGGGTGAAACAGTAACTCTGTATGTACCTCCTCCGGCGCCTAAAGGCACCAGCAGGAAGGTTCCATGGTAGGACACTACCCATATACCTCTACTCCACCGTATACCCCTCCTCCGGTACATGCAGCGCAAAGCCCCTAGTTTGGATCGGCAAGGTCCATGGAGGTCCTCGGCCACATACTAAATTTCAATCTCCAAAACCTCATCCGGAGTGGGTCCGGATCCAAGCTAATAGCTCAAAATCTATAATATGCATGCCCAGACTCAGTCCAAGTCTAAAATAGTGAAATAAGTCTCAAAAATCCATCAAGGGTGCCTGGACATAACCAGGTCTAAAACAGTAGTAAAACAGCTTTGGAGTCGGTCCGACCGAGTCTAATATCATCTCAAGTAAATAAAATGCCAATATAGCACTATGGTCCTGCCGAGTCTAGTAGTAGTAGGAAAATTGTAATAAATTTCTCTTTTAACTTTTCTTACCCCAAGAAGATCCATAAAGTCAAGCCCAAACCATTTTAAAATCACTTTAGTCGAAAAAGGGACCCCCAGGGCCATGCAAAGTTTATAAATCCAGAAGTAGTGGGCTCGAACCTAAAACTGTAGTAAAATATGCGAAAAATCCCTTTACGTGCATGGAAATGACATGCTCAATCACAAATAGCAGCCCAATGGCTCACAATCCACCTATCGGCCTTACACAGGCTCCAATCGCTCTACAGCACAGATAAACAGCCTAAAATTGCGATAACAATGTCCAGGACGCTCAGACATTCCCATATAACCCACCATCTATGTTTCAGAGTCAATACAAGGTCACACAGGACCACAAGGGTAATATTATCATCTATAACAAATGCTACACATAACAGAGGAAGAAAATGAGTCGGACATGAAGGAGTGTTCAAGGTCTGTGGTGCCAAGCTAATAAACCCAACCCAAGGATGCCAATTAGTAAAATTTTATCCAATATATGCGAAGTCTAGAGAATTTAGATCATAACATACCTGTCGTCCGACGAAAAGCTGTTGAGATGACGATGTCCAAGCCTAAATCTCTCTGAGAAGCTCTAAACGAAAGTTAAACTTTCAAGAACATAAACTCCCCATTAAAACGAGACTAATGATACCCATATCACTATAATAATAGCTGGGTCAAAATTTGGGTTACCGGTGGGCTCATGGGCCTTGTAACCCAAAGTCAGAAATGAAAGAATTTACAATGAGCACCACACTCCCGTGAGTTCATACTCAGAGTATTGAAGGAATTTAACCAAGGAAAATGGCTCAAACCAGCCAAGCAACTATAAGAACAAAGTAGGAAACAAGGATGCAAATTCAACAGAATTAAGCATATAAAACTTACCAATAATGATAGAGGAACGATCAAGGCCAAGGAATTTACACCCCAACGCCAAGAACTGAAGCAATTACGAGCTCAGGTAAGTTTGGAGCTAAAAACAATGGTGGAACCAGATTTTGAAGTGAAGAAGACGAAGTGGAAAGTTTATATACTGCCCAGGGGTCTTTCATCGTGATCGCAAAGGGACCTCACGTGGTCGTGATGACCACGCTATCTAGACCATCGCTATCGCAAGGACTAGCCACGCGGTCACGAAGAAGAAAGGGCAGAAGGATTCATCTCGATCGCGACAAAGAACATCACAATCGCTTAGTACAAGGAAAAAGGTTCTCATTGCGGTCGCAGGGAAGGGGCTCGCACGTGATTAAGGCTTGAGGCATGCACCTGCAATAGAAAAACCTGCAATTTCTAAAGCTTCGATGAAGCATTTCGGGCCTAATTTGAACCCGATACTCAAAAACCAATAATACTAAAAGAGTGGAAATGATGTTTGGGACTCAACGGATTCACAACCTTCCATACGAGGTCATTTCGGAGAAATGTTTACCCAAGTCAACACTAACAAAAACCAACCAACTAGACGAAATGAGCCTGGCTCACCCAGGACCTGAACCAACCACCAATCTAACCCAAACTCAGCATTCCGGAGCTAATGGAATTATTGGATTTTGAATCTAACGCTCCAATCATCGAAAGCTGACCAAAGTTACACTTTTAACTCCAAAAGGCCTGAAAACAGAAAAAGCTACACTAAAACCCACACCGAAAGTTCTCAGACCCCTACTAAAGGTCCAACTAGACCAAACTCAATGTTCTAGAGCTAACAGAACTATAGAAATTCAATTTCGAGCATGTTACCTAAGAATGTTGACTAAACTCAACGAATTCCTAAGTTAAAGCTCTAAAACAGGGAAACAACTATAATGACCAAACAACAGCCAGAGAACTGAACTACTAGTCCCAGTAAGCCATAAATGACTTGGGGTCACTGTAGGAAGGCTCTAACAGTACAAATAAGTCACAAATGCAAAAAATGATCAGAAGGGTCATTACATCATCCACTACTAAAAAGGACATTCGTCCTTGAAAGTCAAAAAGAAGGAGGTACGTGAAGGCTTAAGCAGATGCGGATACTGAGCCTGCATATCTCTCTTGGTCTCTCAAGTAGCCTCCTCAATTGGATGGTGCCTCCACTAAATTTTCACAACCAAAACCTCCCTAGATCTCAACCTATTGACATCTCTGGCCACAATAGAAACTGGCTCCCCAACAAAGGCCAACCTCTCATCCAATTGAACCATGTTCCACTGCAACACATGAGACTCATCTGGAACATACTGTCTCAACAATAAAACATGAAATACAGGATGCATAGCTGAAAACATTAGAGGTAAAGCTAACTGATAAGCAACATTATCAACCCTCTAAAGAATCTCAAACGGCCTGATGTATCTGGGGCTAAGCTTGCCCCGCCTACCGAATCTCATCACGCCCTTCATAGGCGATACATGGAGAAACACCAAGTCACCAACACTGAACTCCAAGGCATGAAGTCTACAATCAGAATAGCACTTTTTCCTACTCTGAGCTGCTCAAAGTGTATCTTGAATCACTCGGACTCAGTCTAAGGAATCTCAAAGTAAATATGTACTATGTTGCCTAGACTCCAATCCATCAAACCAACCAATCGGCCATCTGCAATGCGTACCATACAACGCCTCAAAATGTGCCATGTCAATGCTCGAAGGAAAATTATTATTATAATTAAACTCGGCCAAAGGCACAAACTAATCCCAAGAACCTCCTAAATCAAGAACACAGGCCCGAAACATGTCCTCCAGGACCTGAATAGTCCTCTCCGACTGGCTATCTGTCTGAGGGTGGAAAGTAGTACTAAGTTGAACCTCTATACCCAAATATTGTTGAATAACTCTCTAGAACTGAGATGTGAACTGAGTGCCACGATCTGAAATAATAGAAGTTGGGACCCCGTGCAATCAAATAACCTCTCGAATGTAAATATGAGATAACCTCTTTGCACTGTAAGTAGTCTGAACTAGTAAAAAGTGCACTAACTTATTCAACCGATCAATAATCACCCAAATAGAGTCGAAACCCCTAGAAGTACGAGGTAAACCAACTATGAAATCCATAGTAATCTCTTCCCACTTCCACTCAAGAATGGGAAGTCACTGCATCAAACCACAAGGTCTCATGTGCTCGAACTTCACTTGCTGACAGTTCAAGCACCGAGATACAAACTCCACTATGTCTTGCTTCATACTGCTCCACTAGTATAGATGCTTCAAATCATTATACATCTTGGTTACGCCAGGGTGGATAGAATATCTAGAACAATGAGCCTCACAGAGAATTAACTGAATCAAATCCCCAACTCTTGGAACACAAAAATGATTATCAAAACTCAGAACCCTATCAGAATCTAGAGTATCCCGGCTGGCCTCACCCTAAACCACCTAATCACGAAGGTCACAATCTCTGATCCTCAAAAAATTGGCTCTAAATCTGATCAACTAGTGTAGAACAAACCTTAACACTAGTAAGAACTCTACTGGGATATGATAAGTCAAGCCTAACCAAATGGTTAGCCAAGGATTGAATGTCCAAGGCCAACGGTTGATCAAAAACTAAAAGTAAAGCTAGGATACCCATACTTATCGCCTTCCATCTCAAGGCATCTGCAACCATATTTGCCTTGCCGAGATGTTACAGAATAGTGAGATTATAGTCCTTTAGTAGCTCAATCCACCTCCTCTGCCTCGAGTTCAGCTCTCGCTGACTCATGATGTACTAAAGACTATAATGATCGGTGAATATCTCACAGTGAACCCCATTTAAGTAGTGCCTCCAGTTCTTGAGCGTGAAGACTACCGCCACCAACTCCAAGTCGTGAGTGAGGTAGTTGTGCTCGTGAACCTTTCGGTGCCTTGAAACATATGCTATCACATGACCCTGCTGCATAAACACACAACCAAGACCAACGTAGAAAGCATCACAATACACGGAAAAACTCTGACCCTCAACTGGCAAAGTCAACACAGGAGCTAAATTCAATAAAGCCTTAAGCCTTTGAAAACTATCCTTGCACTGATCCGACCACTTAAATGGGATATTCTTCCTAGTCAGCATAGTCAAGGGTGTTATTATGGAAGAAAATCCCTAGACGAATCATCTATAGTACCCTGCTAACCTAATAAAGTTGCGGACCTCAGTAGAAGTAGTAGGTCTAGGCCAATCACGAACCGCTGAAATCTTACCCAGATCAACTCTAATCCCATCCTTAGACACCACGTATACTAGGAATGCAACTGAATCAAGCAAAAACTCGCACTTTGAGAACTTGGCATAAAGAAGATGATCTCTTAAAGTCTGGAGTATAATCCTCAAGTGCTGCTCATGCTCATCTCTACTCCGAAAGTATATCAAGATGTCTTCTATGAAAATTATCTCAAATGAGTCCAAATACGGGCTAAGCACCCTGTGCATCAGATCTATGAAAGTTTCGGGGGCATTAGTGAACCCAAAATACATCACCAGGAACTCATACTGGCCATAATGTGTTCTGAATGTTGTCTTAGGGATGTCCTCCACCCTAATCCTCAACTAGTGGTAGCCTGACCTCAAATGTATCTTCGAAAACACAGTCAAACCCTGAAGCTAATCAAACAAATCATCTATACGCGGAATTGGATACTCATTCCTCACAGTAACCCTGTTCAGCTGCCGATAATCAATACATATTTGCATCAACCGATCCTTCTTCTTAACAAACAGAATAGGATCACCCCAAGGAGTCATATTTGGCCTAATGAATCCCTTAGCTAAAAAATCCTAGAGCTGCTTCTTAAGCTCTCTCAACTCAGCTAGAGCCATACGGTAAGGATAAATGTAAATGGTCCTGGTGCTCAGCTCTAACTCAATAAAGAAATCAATATCTCTCTCAGGTAGAAGGCCTGGTAGGTTAGTAGGGAACACATCCAGAAAGTCTCTAACCACAGGAATAGACTCAGGGGAGGAAGGGTCAGCACTAGCATCTCAAACATATGCTAGATAAGCTAAACATCCTCGATATAACAACTTCCTAGCTCGAAGACAAAAGAAATCCTAGACGATGCACGGCTGACAAAACCCTGCCACACAATTGGGGATACTCCGGGAACGATTATGGTAATGGACTTGGCATAGCAATCCAAAATTGCACGGTCAGGAGATAACCAGTCCATGCCTAAAATCACATTGAAATCTACCATATCAAGTATCAACATATCACCCCAAGTCTCCAAATCACCCATATAAATCATCAAGCCCTCACAATCTGATCCACTACTAAAGAATCTCCTATAAGGGTTGAAATAGATACAGGCACAGATAATGGCTCACTAGCCAACCCTAAATAATGCATAAAGTTGGCAGATACATACGAACAAGTGGATTCAGGATCAAATAATGCAAAATATGGGCGATAACAAACATAAATTGTACCTATGATCACAACATCTGAGGCCTCTGCCTCTAGTCTCCCAGGGATCGTATAGAACTGACGACGACCACTACTTGATCGATTGTTATCCCTACTACTTGTCCTACACCCTGGGCCACCACCTCTACCCTGACTACCACCTCCTCGAGTCGGTGGCTGAACTGAATGGATAGGCTGAGCCGGCTATGCAGCAGGCTGAACTTTACCCTACTGGGGGATATCTTTGGCAAAGTGACCTACCACACCACAATCATAACAAGGCCCTAATGGCCTAGACTAGCGAGATGAACTAGCAAATCCTTTATGCCCACCACGGCCTAATTCCCTAGAAGCTACACCTCTCGATGACTGACCATTATAGCCCTGTTGGCTACACCGACCTTACTCAAACTGAGACCCACCAGAAGACTAAAGTGAAGCCTAAACCGGCCTACTAGGCTGATCCTGGTATTGTTACGGCTGATAACCTTAGCCCCACTGGCCTGAACCTCTGCCGGCCTGACGAGAACCACTGTAGCCACCCTGATGTCGAGGCCTCTTATCTCTAGCCCCAGAGTCATGACGATGCAAGTCTTCTACTGTTCGGGAATAGATGGCAATAGCCTGGAATGATCAGCCATTAGCAACTAATATCTCAGTTGGCTCTCTAAACTCTGACCCCATTCCCCAAATAAACCTACGAACTCGGTTAGGCTCTATAGGCATAATCATAGCCCCAAATGGGGCAAGCTAGTGGAAATGGGTCTCATACACTGACATGGTCATAGAACCCTACATAAGCCTAGTGAACTGCTCCCTACAACACTCCCTGTCACTCTATAGCAAGAAATTTGCCATGAAGGCCTCATAAAACTCAGACCATGTCAATGGAGTTGATGATGATCGTCTGCAAGCAACCTGGGCCCTCCATCATAACTTAACTGGGCCCTCCAGCTGATATATAGTGTAACCAACACCGTGAGTCTCCAAAAAAAACCAGATGGTGCAACATCTCCTCACATGTAGTAATGAAATTATATTGATCCTGACCAGAAGTACCCGTGAACCTCGGAGGTTCCAATCTCTAAAATCTACCCAACGACTTATCCTCTATCTCTGTTATAGCTAGGCAAGGAGTGAGAGGTTGTGAAAATAATAGGACCAGTATAACCTCAGCAAGGGGAGCCGCAGTAGCAGGCTGCGCTCCTAAACTTGGTGCACACAGGGCTGCCCCCTGAGCGGATGTTTATGCTACCTCAGAAGGCCACTCCCCAATCATACCCAAAAGATGTAATACTAAACCACAAATATCTAAAGACTGAGTTGGGGCTGAATCTGGCACTGGAGCTGGTGGTACATGGGCTGCCCCCTGGTCCACATACTACTCAGGAACAAACTCTGGCTCATAATTATGCTTGAGCTCTATCTCAACTCTAGCAGCCCCTAGCTAGTGTTGAGGGTACGGGAGTTGGAGGCTCATCTCTGCCTAACATCGACGATCTCGTATGAACCATCTGCAAAAGAACAAACTAGAACAAGTGAGATTTCAAGAACTTCCAAGGACTACGCATGATACAGAAGCAATAAGAGGGTCATCTTTCCTAAGATGTCTCTATAGCCACCCAAAGATTGAGTACGAATGTCTTCGCCCTGATCCGTAGGACTCTACTAGACATTGGCTCCTATACTGATGATATTGGTGAACCTTGGCTCTCCCAATTTCTCGATCATGATGGCACTTACAACCCCTCGGTATATGAACCAATCCCTATAGCCCAGAATGATCAGTAATGGGCTACTATCTAATAATTTAGTTGAAGAACAGGTAATATATGCATAAGCAAGGGTCACACAAGAAGAAAAGTAACAACAAGAGTATATATATAACATACAGAAGCTAAACCAAAACCCAAAACCTCGTATCATAGTATATAAGAGTCGGATCTACATATAGAGAGTACAAAGGGATCCAAAATAATATATACATAATGTCTCTGAGTAGTAAGAGAGTACATAATACAAAAGATAAACTAAAGTCAAGCACCGATCACCAAGAGCTCACCCTCAGTCTGTACAGTCCAAAAGTCTCCTTGCATGAGTGTCCATGAGCTAACTGTGAGGGCCCAAACTAGGATATACACCAGAAGATGCAGAGTGTAGTTTAAGGACCAAATTTGAAGCAAATGGTACCCAGTAGGTATCATAGGCCGACTGGGTACATATAAGATAAAAGAGCAGTAATTAGTAGAGTAGAAACAAGTAGTCACAAAAAGCAACGAAGAAGTACACGAAAGCTAGCACATATGGAAGAGAACAGAAAATAACATACATGGCCAGCCACTAGAATATATAATACAGGCACAAGTAAAAGTAATAAAAGATGCACTTGGGATCCTCGCAATAACAATATATATAAGAAGTTTCAGAAAGATAGTCGGTATACAAGTAACCTCAAGTCAAAAGGAAAGGAGGAAACAGGATGACAATAGCATGCTCGAATACAAGAATAAGAACTAAGTCAAGATACAAGTACTACTTTCAATATCAAAATCGTAGTAAGAAATCAACATAAGAAATATTAACTCATCTAAGCAATAACAAGCCTACCTACAGTCCCAACGGGCTCCTATATACCAGAGGAACACAAATAAGTGAAGACAAACCCTTTGACATCCCATACTACCGAAGCGTACACTCAGCCACCAGCAAACAAGGGTGGAAACTCACACAAATGAATGGATTGATGCATGATGATATCTGGGTGGAACAGTAACTCTGTATGTACCTCCTCCGATGCCTAAAGGGCCTAGCAGGTAGGTTAGAAAGGACAATGCATGTATACAATGCTGGCTAGACCATCACGATCATGTGAGGTCCCTTCATGATCACGATGAAGGACCCCTGGGCAGTATATAAACTTTCCACTTTGTCTTCTTCACTTCAAAATCTAGTTCTACCATTGTTTTTAGCTCCAAACTCACCTAAGATTGTAATTGCTTCAATTCTTGCTGCTGGGGTATAAATTCCTTGGCCTTGATTATTCCTCCATCATTATTGGTAAGTTTTATCTGCTTAATTCTGTTGAATTTGCATCATTATTATTGGCTGGCTGGTTTGAGCCATTTCCCATGGTTAAATTCCTTAAATACTCTGAGCATGCACTCACGGGAGTGTGGTGCTTATTATATGTTCTTTCATTTCTAGCTTTGGGTTGCGGGGCCCACGGGCCTGCCAGTAACCCAAATTTCAACTCAGATATTATTATAATGATATGGGTATAATTAGTCTCTTTTTAATGGGGAGTTTATATTATTAATAGTTTGACTTCTGTTCAGAGCTTTTCAGAGCGGTTAAGGCTTGGACATCGTTGTTCCAGCATGTTGTCATCGGATGACAGGTAGGTTACGATCTAACTTCTCTAGACTTTGTATATATAGTATAAAATTGTACTAATTGGCATCCTTAGGTTGGGTTTATTAGCTTGAAACCACAGACCTTGACCGCTCCTTCATGTCTGACTCATTTTCTTCCTCTATTGTGTGTAGTATTTGTTATAGATGATATATTACCCTTGTGATCTTGTGTGACCTTGTATTGACTTTGGAGCATAGATGGTGGGTTATATAGGAATGCCCATGAGTCTCAGACATTGTTACAATGATTTTAGGCTGGTTATCTGTGCTATAAAGCGATTAGAGCATATGTAGGACAGATAGATTGATTGTGAGTCATTGGGCTGCTATTTGTGATTGAGCATGTCATTTATATGCTTGTAATGGGATTTTTCTCATATTTTACTGTGGTTTTGGCTTCGGGCCCACTAATTCTGGATTTCTAAACATTACATGGCCCTGGGGTCTGTTTTCGGCTAAAGTGACTTTAAAATGGTTTGGGCTTGACTTTGTGGATCTTCTTGGGGTAAGAAAAGTTAAAAGATAAATTTATCACAGTTTTCCTACTACTACTAGACTCGGCAGGTCCGTAGTGCTAGGTTGGATTTTTATTTACTTGAGATGATATTGGACTCGGTCGTACCGAGCACCAGAGCTATTTTACTACTGATTTAGACACAGTTATGTCCGATCACCTTTGAAAAGTTTTTGAGATCTATTTCACTACCGAGTCTGGGCATGCATATTAGAGATTTTGAGCTATTAGCTTTGATCTGGACCCACCCCGGATGACGTTTTTGAGATTGAGATTTAGTATGTGGTCAAGGACCTTAATGGACCTTGCCGATTCGGACCAGGGGCTTTGGATTGCATGTGATGGAGGAGGGGTATATGGTAGAGTAGAGGCATACGGGCAGTGTCCTTCCATAGAACCTACCTACTGGGCCCTTTAGGCACCGGAGAAGGTATATACAGAGTTACTGTTCCACCCAGATATCATTATGCATCATACCATTCATTTGTGAAAGGTTCCACCCTTGTTTATTGGTTGTTGAGTGTACGCTCTGGTAGTATGGGATGCCAGAGGGTTTGTATTCACTTGTTTCTATTCCTCGGGTGTATGAGCGCCCGTTGGGACTGTAGGTAGGCTTGTTATTTCTTCTCGAGTTACTATTTCTTATGTTGATTTCTTACTACAATTTGGATATTGAAAGTAGTACTTGTATCTTGACTTGGTTCCTATTCTTGTATCTTGACTTGGTTCCTATTCTTGTATTCGAGCATGCTATTGTCATCCTATTTCTTCCTTTACTTTTTACTTGAGGTTATCGGTATACCGTCTGTATTTCTAAAACTCCTTCTATATATTGTTATTGCAAGGATCCCAGGTGCGTCTTTTCTTACATTCATTTGTGCTTGTAATATGTATTCTAGTGGCTGGCCATGTATGTTATTTTCTGTTGTCTTCCTTCTGTGCTATTTTCTGTGTACTTCTTCATTGCTTTCTGTGTGGACTTGCTTCTACTCTGCTTATTACTGCTCTTTTATCTTAAATATTTCCAGTCAGCCTATGATACCTACTGGGTACCATTTTCTTCGCATTTGGTGCTCATACTACACTCTGCATCTTCTGGTATAGATCCTAGTATGGGCCCTCGCCGTTAGCTCGTGAACACTCGTGTAAGGAGACTTTTGGACTGTCCAGACTAAGGGTGAGTTCTTGGCGACCGGAGCTTGACTTTAGTTTATCTTTTGTATTATGTACTCTCTTACTACTCGGAGTCATTATGTATATATTATTTTGGATCCCTTTGTACTCTCTATATGTAGATTTAGCTCTTATATACTATGATACCAGGTTTTAGGTTTTGGTTTAGCTTTCGTATGTTATATACATATTCCTGTTGTTACTTTTCTTCTCGTATGACCCTTGCTTCCACTTATATTACATGTTCTTTCGTTGAATTGTTAGATAGTAGCCCATTACTGATTGTCTGGGCATACGGGGATTGGTTCGCCTACCCAAGGGGTTGTAGGTGCCATCATGACCAAGAAATTGGTTCATGAAACTTGAGTTTCACTTGCATCCATAAGGAGGTGCTTGTGGACTGCAAGTGAGGCATAGAATTCCCTAAATTCCCGCAGGTGGCTTCAGTGCACTGCCTGACAATTGCGCTAAAGTTGCAGCTTGCATATAGTCATTTGCATTCCATAAATGAAGCACAGAGTGCTTCAAATTCCATCTAGTATTCCAGCTCACTGGTTAGTAACTGTATTTCACTTGCAGGACACAAGTGCTCTGTTGCATTCCGAGAGTGAGTCATAGGATACCTCAATTATTTCCAAGTTCTTCCAAGTATTCTGCCTGGGATTTGCGTCCCACTTGCATTTTACAAAAGGGAACTTACATCTTGCAAGTGTGGTGTAAAAATCATAACTTATTGAGAAATTACATGTCTCACTGGTAAGCATTTGCATTTCACCTGTGGCTCGAAGGCTTCATGCAAACACCATCCAGTAAGATCCTTGATATGACTCATTTGGTCCTTCCTTGGAATAGAACAAACATCAAAAACAACAAAAAGTGAAGTAAAAAATGAAATAAAAGAAACACTTGGGTTTCTTCCCAAGAAGCGCTTGATATAACATCGTGGCACGACGGAGGTACCTCACAGCTATGGCTCATCAAGGTAGGTCACCTCGATCAAGGTGATCTCTTCTGGAACACCCAAATATTGTTTTACTCATTGAATGTTTATCTTGAATCCTGTACCATCTTCAGCATCAAGTTTGATAGCACTATAGACGAAACTTGTGTCACTTTTAAGGGGCCAGGCCATTTAGATTTCAACTTTCCTAAGAATAAATGAATCTTTGAGTTTATCAAGAATACCCACTCCTCTGGAGCAAACTCTCACTTTAATAACTTTTGATAATGGCAATGTTTCATACAAGTCTTGTTGAGCTATGAGCTTGGATAGGATCTCATCTGAAATTCATTAATCTCATTCAAGTCTTTGACTCTTGCATGGGAAAAAAATTCCCAATTTAAGTTCAATCTTTTCAATGCCCATATTGCCTTATGTTCGAGCTCTACGGGTAAGTGCCAAGCTTTGCAAAATCCTAGTTGGTATGGAGGACATACCAATATGAGTTTTGAAAGAGGTCACGTAAGCCTATAATGCATCATCCAATTTCCTCGACCAAACAGTCCTATTAGAATTGACTGCCTCTGACAAGATATTTTTCATTTCCCGATTTGATGCCTCCACTTTACCACTTGCTTGAGGATGGTAGGTGGTGGAAACTTTGTGTTTTACACCATATTTCTCAAGTAAGAAACTAAACAAACTATTGCAAAAGTGGGAGCCCATCACTTATGATAGCACGAGGAGTGACGAACCTTGAAAAGATAAAAAAATTAAGAACCCCATGACACTCCTCCCTTCATTATTAGGTAATGCCACAACTTCCACCCATTTTGACACATAATCTATAGCCCACAAGAATATACTTGTTCCCATAGGAACTCAAAAATGGTCCTATAGAGTCTATTCCTAAAACATCAGACAACTCAACTTCTAAAATGGGGGTTAAGGGGAGTTCATATTTTCGAGAAATACCTCCATGGCGTTGGCATTAATCACAAAGTTTGAAAAGATCATGGGAGTCTTGATGTATGACTGGCAGATAAAAGCCATATTGCAAAACCTTGGAGGTTGTTTGCATGATACTATGGTGGCCTCCCACAGGAGAAGAATGACATGCTTCAAGATTAGACATCATTTCCACTTCTGAAATGCACCTATGAATTATACCATCAACATGAATTCAGAATAGATAGGTTCATCCCAATAGAACTTTTGGACATCACCTAAGAATTTCTTCCATTGGTGAGATATCAAATTCTCGGGAATTATATCACTTGCCAAGAAGTTGAAAAAGTCAGAAAACCACAAAATTAAGTCATGGGATGCTACCAAAATATGCTCATACAAGAATGCATCATTTATTTCGAGATCCCCCACAGGTCTACCATCTTTCTCCAACCTATAAAGGTGATCCGCAACTTGATTCTCACATCCCCATCGGTCCTTCACTTCAAAATCAAACTATTGGAACAAAAGAACCCATCTAATAAGCCTTAGTTTAGCATATTTCTTGGATGTTAAATATCAAATTACAGCGTGATCCGTATTCACCGCGACTTTAGTCCTCAATAAATAGGCCCAAAACTTCTCAATGGAAATTACCGCAGCACGTAGCTTTTGTTCCATCACCGTGTAATTCGTTTGAGCCTCATTCAAGGTTTTTCTATTATAGTATACCGAGTGGAAGATTTTGTCCTTTTTTTAACCAAGCACAAACCCTAAATATATGCCACTTGCATTACACATCAACTCAAATGGTTTCAACCAATCGAGCGCCACAATAATAGGAGCAAAAGTGAGTTTCTCGTTCAAGCAATTAAATGCTCTCATGCATGCATCATCAAAATCAAATTTATATTCTTTCTCCAAAATATTCCACAAAGGGTGAGCCACCTTTGAATTTTTTTTTGATGAACCTTTGATAGAACCTCGTGTGGCCCAAGAAACTATGCACAACCTTAACAGTCTTTAGAAGAGATAATTTAGATATAACCTCAATTTTTTCTTGATCTACTTCAATGTCGTTCTCCAATTTTTGTAACCTAACATGATGCCCTCATTGACCATAAAATGACACTTCTCCTAATTCAATACCAAGTTGGTTTCCTCACACCTTTTCAAAACATCACCCAAATGTGACAAGCAATCTTCAAATGAGTCTCCAACCACAGAAAATTCATCCATGAAGATCTCCATGGTATGTTTCACCATGTCATAGAATATATCAATCATAGATCTTTGAAAGGTGGTCGAAGCATTACAAAGACCAAAAGGCATTGTTTTGAAAGCAAATAAGCCATATGGGCAAGTAAATATGGTCTTCTCTTGATCTTCTAGGGTAATAGAAATTAGTTGTACCCTGAGTACCCATGTTAAAACCAATAGTATGCATACCCCCCAAGTCTATCTATAATCTTATCCATAAAAGGAAGGGGGAAGTAATCCTTTTGAGTCTATGCATTGAGATTACGGTAGTCCATACACACCTGTCATCTGATTACCGACCTCAAAGCTATTAACTCATTCTTCTTATTTGGCACCATGATGATTTTACCTTTCTTTGGCAATCATTGTACCGGGCTCACCCATGTGCTATTTGATATAGGAAATATGACTCCCTCATCCAACCATTTAATAATGTCTATCTTCACCACCTCTTGCATCGGTGGGTTGAGTTGCCTTTGATGCTCAATGGATGGAGAGAAATCTTCATGAAGGTTAATTTTATGAGTACAAATGTCTGGTGAAATCCTAAAAATGTTAGCAATTGTCCACCCTATGGCTTGAATATGCTTTTTTAACACCAACAACAAGGCCTCTACTTGCCAATTTTCCAACTTAATAGAGATAATAACTTATAATATCTCATTAGCACCAAGATAGGAAACCGCAAGTATGATAGGAGAGGTTTGAGCTCCAACTTCGGGGGTTCAATAATAGATGGCTTGGACAGAGGAGATTATCAGTTCTTAAAATTGAGATCAAGCTTTTTGGGAGCATAGGTATAGGATCCCAATCCCTTCAAAGCATTGCATACTTCATCATAATCCTCGATCTCCTCACCATTATAGTTAAATATAACAAAGACCAAACATTCACCCAAAAATGCCACCTTGGATCTACTTTCCACACTTTCATCAATGTTATCAATTACATATATTACTTGCAATTCATTGGTCTGCCTCATTGACTTGCACACATTGAAGGTAACCTCCTCTGTATTTACCCAGAATGTAATTTCATCACTCTCCACATCCACCAAAGCACATTTTGTGGCTAAAAATGGGAGACATAAAATTATGGGCACCTCAAAGTCTACCTCAGAATCCAACGTCATGAAATCTATGGGGAAAACAAACCTATCTACTTTCACCAATATGTCATACAATATGCCTATCGGATGTTTAATGGATTGGTCTTCCATAAGAAATCTCATATTTGTGGGCTTAGGAACCTCGAGCCCCAACTTCTTAAAGATAGCGAGAGGCATTAGGTTGATGATCGCCCCCAAATCACACAAGGCCTTCGCAAACTCATAAAAGCCAATAGTGAATGGAATGGTGAAGGCATCGGGGTCCTCTTCGTTTGTGGTAAGTTGGTAATCTACCAACTTATTGAGCCTTTATTAATGAATTATTGCCATGTTATGACAAGATTTAGAGGTACTTATTTCCTTTATTGATCCAAATGCAGGTACTCTTGGTAAAAATTAGAAAATAAGGAATTGGACCCAAAAGAGCTTAAAAAGAGTTGAAGTGTGAAGTTGATCAAAATCAATGAAGAATATGTTGAGAGGTGCAATCCACAGGCGACACGCACAATGCATGAGGCGGACCACACCTCCCTTCGCATGACACCTGACAAACAGCTGAAGACACTGGTCTAAGATTTGAAGTTATGCAACGTGCACAATACATAGTGCGACTGCACATCGCGCCGCATGTCACATAGCACCATGCCCGAGGGGCAATTATATCAACTTGTAAGTGACGTTTAAGGAAACTTCTAAAACCCTTTTTAGGGTGTGTACCTGATAGTTTTTTTAGTTTTTAGACAATATTGAATAGTTTTCCATAGAGAGAGTTTTCCAGGGAAGATAGTGAGTGTACTTGATATTTCTCATCTTCTACCTGAGATTCCACCATTATTGTACAAATTGAGCTTGGATTTGGATATTGGTTCTACTAATGAATGGAAATTTGAATTACCTAATTAGTATAATCACTTATTTCCTTAGCATGAGTGGCTAATTTCCTTATCTAGGGATATATGTATGATAGGTATTTGAATTTGGATATGAATCTTGTTTAGTTATGCTTATAATTACTAAATTGATGTGGGTCTATTGAATTTTCCATGTTTTAACTCTAAAATTGATGGTTGCAAATATTGGTTGAACTTACTTTGTTATGTTCTTGCTTTAAAGAGGACTTCATCTTTTTGGATAAGAATTCAATAGTGGGTACTTGGAATTTCCATTTAGATTGAGGCTAGAAATAGTATGACTTGCCCAAGCTTGTTTTGGTTGGTTGTGTTGAAACTATGGTGCTTGAACAAAGACCATTGGATAAATGTTTAGAAGATCGAAAGATTGATATTCATGACTAAAACCAATGCTACCTATATCATTTGTTGAGAATTTTCATAATTGAGCAAGTACCCTAACGCCCGTTCAAATCCCATCGGAAATATATTGCTAGTTGTCCTCTCAGTTGATTACAAATCCCTTCTTACTTTGCTTTCTTGTTTGAATTGTGATTGTGACAGATTCTCGATTCCATCTTTTCCCCCCAATTTACTTTTTATGTTATTTGAACAATTACTCTCTTCTTGATTGATATACAATAATCTCTTTGCGACTCATCATAGCCATTCTCTGTGGGATTGACCCCGACTCCTATCAGGAAACTTTTGTTTTGCTCTGATTATCGCTATCATCTCTTATTTGAGAGTGTGTTTGAGCGTTATCAAAAATGGTGTCATTGCCGAGGAATAGTTTTTGAGTAGCCTTTTGATTGATGTTTGAAATCACTTTGTTAGTTTTTATTCATTTTTACTTTGTTTTACTATTTTTGATTGTTGAACAGGTTGCATATGAGTGAAGTAGGCGACAATGAAAGCATAGACGGATACATGGATACAGATCATGAGCTCATAGTCCAAGGTGGGATAGGTGCAATCCACCTACCTCCCATGATTGGTAATGTCGTGTTTCATGTTATAAGCACTATGATCCACCTCATCCAAATGAAAGGATTATTCTAAGGGGCTGCACATGAGGATGCAAATAGGCATATCTGAAACTTCATCAAGATATGCCAGCCCTTTATTTTCAACAACATCCCCCAAGAGTCCATCCGACTCCATTTATTTCCTTTCTCCCTCACGGGAGAAGTAACGACATAGTTAAAAGAGCTTCTGAAAGGCTTAATTACCACATGGAATGGATTGGTAGAGTAATTTATGGTACAATTCTTCTCTCCCTCTAGAATGATGCAACTAAGGGACGGCATCATAAATTTCTGCCAATTGGCGGATGAGCCAATATATGAAGCATGAAGAAGGTTTAAAAAAAAGCTCTTGATATGCCCAAATCATGGACTTCATGACAACGTCCTCCTCAAAAGTTTTTATAGGGCCTTGAATTCAATGAACAAATCTACTGTAAACAACCTTACGGGTGTAACATTTATGGACCAACCATATGGTGTTGCCTCGGCTCTTTTAGAAAGGATGGCGAAGATGAATTGTGTTTGTCATACTAAAGAGGCACATGTTCCCACAGGGGTGACTTTGGCCATATTGACAAATGAAATAAGGCGCAAATATGAGGAGAGAAATGAAGCTATGGCCAAGATGTTGATGCAAATTGATCTTTTGGCTAAACACATGATGGGGGATGGAAATACTAAAAGTGTGAATGTTGTGAGTACTCCTGATCATAAAGCTAATGATGAAGATGTATTTACTATTGTGGATGGAAAGATTTTCTATCTATCAGTGGTTTCTCAACTCGGGTATTAGAGCTCGAGGGACGAGAATCATGGTTGGATCAAAGATAAAGAGCATGAAGGCAATTGGAGAGATTATGAGAGAGAAGGTGACTAGTATAATCATCAGAGTTCGAATCCTTATATGCCTCCACCCAAGACCGATTTCCATGCATTCAAAAATTGAAGATATGTTGTCTTTTGTCTTGAAAAAGGTTGAGTCAACCAATAGTGGGGTGAAGGATCTAAGGAGAAAAGTGTCGACTCTTCCCCAAAATGTGAGCTGACACTCGACTTCTATCAAACATCTTAAGGCATAAATGAATCACCTATCCTCACAAATAAATCCTATGATGAAGGGGAAATTTCCAAGTGACACTACGGCAAACCCGAAGAATGATGGCCATGTTATGGAAACTGTCAGTAGGAGTGGATGAATGTGTAGTGGGGTGTAGAAGTCATCTACTGAGGTTATTATGGAGCCAAATGATAAAATAAAAGAGGATATTATGCTTGAGAATGAAGTGGATGAAAATCCAGTTATTGGGGTGAAGCCTAGTGCACCCAACATGAGCTCTATGAATGAAGAGAAGGATAAAGTTGATCCTCCTTCTAAAGTTACCATTTGATATCAAGGAGGAGGTTTCTAGTGTACCAAATATGCCACAGCCTATGCAGAAATGACCCCCTACTTACCCTTAAATATTAACCAAAAAGAAGGAGGAGAACCAATTCAACAAGTTTGTGGACATGTTTAGCAAGTTATCCATTAACATTCTTTTGGTCGATGCATTAACAAATGCCTGGGTATGTAAATTTTATGAAGGAGATTCTTAAGAAGCAACATTTTGTTGATGTGGGAACCATGGAAATATCACACAGTTGTAGTGCTATGATGAAAATCAATATTTCTCAAAATTGGGAAGATCTGAGTGCCTTTACCATCCCATGCACTATCGGGGTGTTTGTGTTCCGGAAGGCTTTGTGTGATTTAGAGGCAAGTATCAACTTGATGCCTCTTGTTATATTCAAGAGTTTAGGCTTGGGTAATCCAAAGCCGACACCGATGAGATTGCTTATGGTCGATCGGTCCATTAAATAGTCGATAGGGATTTTATTTGATGTATTGATCAAAGTATACAAGTTCATCCTACCCGCCGATTTTGTAGTCTTGGATTGTGAAGTGGATCTTGAGGTGTCCATAATATTGGGGAGAACATTATTGGCAACTGGGAGAGATTTGGTTGATGTGGAACTCAGGGAACTCATGTTCTGGGTTGGAAGCGAAGAAGTCATTTTTAACATATGCCAACCAACAAGACCTCCGAATGAGTTTTGAGTTGTATCCATGATCAATGTTGAGGGCAAGTTGGTGGATGCCAATGGTTAGCTTATGAATAAAGAGGTACCTGATCCTATGATGTTGCCACTTTGTAAATAAGATTATGCAATGAGGATGTTGAAGGAGCAATTCCCTTTCTTAGGATGGGGCCACGCCAATCGGATTGGCATGCTTTCGGATAATGGTTGAGAATTGAGGTACTACCGTCCAGCCATGATGTAAAATCATGTGCTTTTTGAGAGGCAACCTAAGTGTTTTTACTTTTTATTTTTATTACCTTTTGTTGTTTTTGGTGTGTTTTAGAAATGCATGGAGAAGAAAAATGACTAATTGGAAAAACAAGGCAAAAAGGGACGTGCGAACTGTCGTGCGGTATGCACAAGAAGTTGTGTGCATTGCATGGAGCATTGCACCCCAATCTAGAAAGCTGGAAAGAAAAATGAAAATTAGAGGTGAAGTGTGATGGGTTGTGCATTCCGCATGACAGTTCGCACGGATAAGCCGCTCCTCCTCCTTCATACTATAAATTGATGACTTGTCAGGATAAGTGGGAGGTTGTGGAGCCATATGGCCTCCTTTAGATGTATTGGGATACCTCGATTCTATTAGTAGAAGGATTTTAGATAGATACTGAGCATGCTTACAGTCCACCACCATCACCTCTGAGACCCAGGCCTCCTAAGACACCACATTGATTTTATTCAAGAAGGCATTGTCGTCAGACTTAGCATCTCAAGGAGTTTTGGCACTCATTCTTATTTGTATAATTTTTTATGCATCGAGGGCAATGCTTAGTTTAAGTTTGGTGGCTATAATTATTCATTATTAGGGATCTTGCTTATGGCTTAATCGATGATTTGTTTTGCTTCAATGGTTCCCTTGTCGGTCTTGGGCTTGATGCTTTATTATTACAATTTTGCCGGGTTGGTTCTACATGATTCCATTATTTCACTACCCGTGCTTTGCAAATGGGCTTAGTATCAAATGGTTCATGAGCTCTTAAGTCTTTGATCGCCTTGTAAATAGTAGATTAGTGAATAAACTCCAAGGGTTTTCTTCATACCATGGTTCATTCCCAAGCAACAAAATGTTTTCTTTTATTTTTTTTGTTTATTTTCTTTGTCGAACCGGGTTGATATTTCCCTATGATAGATTAAGAGGTAACTTTCTTATGGGAAAATGCCAAGTTTTAGTTTAAATTGAGTCCGTTCTTTGCTTGTCATGAAATGGGCCCATCGAAAAAAAATTCTTGGCAAGAGGTTTTTGAAAATTTAAGGAAAGAGGGAAAATGATTTTGAGTAAAGCATTCTATTGTCATGACTTTCACACTCCTTGTTTGGCTTGATCGATTCATAAATGAGTGTGTAAAGAACTTGAAATAGCTTGTCAAAATTCATTTGTCCCAATTGATTTTGAAACTCGTTTTGATAATTCTTGTGTTGTAATGCCTTGTGTGGTAAGGCTACACCTAGTTCTTATGTGCATTTGTTGTATCAAACTTACCCAAATGAGATTTAAGGCAAAATTCTAGAGGAAATTGAGCTTGGAAAATGACCTAAGGACCTTTTTGAATAGCCACTTCACCCAAATTGACTTCCCTTTACATTGATCCTAGTAAGCAACTTTGATCTTGTAACTTTTCTTTGGAACCTTGTTGATACCTTGACCCTTTTTAGAACCTAAATTTTTGCACCCGTCTTCCCTAATAGCTTGAAAGTGAAACATAGGCTAAAAGCCTAAGTTTGGGGGGAATTGAAATAATATAGGGAAATGCCTAAGTGTGGGGGTGTATGTACTACGATGGAGAAGAAAAGGAGTTATGCTTTAATGCAAGGTAGCACCTTATGAATGAAATGAAAATTACTCCAAAATACCCAATGAATTGAGCAAAATGAAAGAAAGAAATAAATTGGTGCTACCAAGTGAAGATGATATAAGGATGTCAAATGATCAAGTTTGAAGGGAAAGTTTGGGTTGTGTGAGGGGCAAACAATGTGAAATCATTATTTGAAAATGTGAGCGAGTTTTTAAATGATCACAAAGAGCATTAGGGAGGTTTTGTCACTTGATCCAAATATAATCCTCACCTTAGCCCTAGACAATATTGTAACTCGCAAGTCCTTAGTGATTTTGAGCTCGGTAACTCTACATTAGTGGAAAATTACATGAAGGGAAAGCCTATGGTTTGATATGTGTACACTTGAATATCTTTGAGAGAGTGAGAGTCTTTTGGTTCTCTTATAATCCCTTTGTCTTGTGGAATGCATGATTGTGAGTAGGATTCTCTCTTGTGATGAGTGGAATCGCACACTTGAAAGGAATGATGAAGTTTCTATTTCAATTGAGAGGAATTAGTGAGACAAGTTGTGTGGTAAATCTCGAGGCAAACCTTGAAGTTCCATGCCAAGGACTTGAGAATCTTGATCTTGTTTTGAACGACAAATTCCCCTGTTTTTGAATGAGAAATGAAGTCTTTTTGATGAATGTTTTGAAATGAGCAATTGCCTTGAGAAGGTGTTGGTTCAAACTGAGATGAGCATTGTATTTGAGTCTTTTTGTTTGAGTCTTTTGTTTTCTATTTCTTAGTTTTTAGAATAGAGTAATCTTGTGTGCACCCCATTGAGTTTTAGAGCATAATTCATTCCTTACTTTCTTAGTATCTTTCTTGAGGACAATAGTTCAAGTTTGGGGGCTTGATAAGTTGGTAATCTACCAACTTATTGAGCCTTTATTCATAAATTATTACCATGTTTTGATAAGATTTAGAGGTACTTATTTCCATTATTGATGCAAATGCAGGTACTCTTGGTCAAAAATAGAAAACAAGGAACTGGACCCAAAAGAGATCAAAAAGAGTTAAAGTGTGAAGGTAATCAAAATTAATGAAAAATATGTCGAGAGGTGCGATCCACAGGCGACATGCAAAATGCATGGGGTGAACTGCATCTCCCTTCCCATGACACCGGACAAACAGCTGAAGACACTGGTCTGAGATTTGAAGTTACGCAACATGCACAATGTGTGGTGCGACTGCATGTCGCACCACATATTGCGTCGCACCACACCCGAGGGGTAATTTTGTCAATTTGCAAGTGACATTTTGGGAAACTTTTAAGACCCTTTTTGGGGTGTGTACCTGATAGTTTTTGATATTTTTTTAGACAATATTGAATACTTTTCCATAGAGAGAGTTTCCCAAGGAAGATAGTGAGTGTACTTGATATTTCTCATCTTCTACCTTGAGATTTCACCATTATTGTACAAATTGAGCTTAGATTTAGATATTGGCTCTACTAATGAATGGAAATTCAAATTACCTAATTGGTATAATATCTTATTTCCTTCGCATGAGTGGCTAATTTTCTTGTCTAAAGGTATGTGTATGATGGGTATTTAAATTTTGGTATGGGTCTTGTTTAATTGTGCTTATAATTACTAAATTCATGTGGGTATATTGAATTCTCCATGTATTAACTCTAAAATTGATGATTGCAAACATTGGTTGAACTTACTTGGTTGCGTTCTTGCTTGAAAGAGGAGTTCATGATTTTGGATGAGAATTCAATTGTGGGTACTTGGGATTTCCATTTAGATTGAGGCTAGAAATAGCTTAATTGCTGGAAAACACCCATTTAAGAGTCTAAGCTAGAAATAGTATGACATCCCAAGCTTGTTTTGGTTGGTTTGTGTTGAAACCATGGTCTTGAACAAAGACCATTGGATAAATGTTTGGAAGATCGAAAGATTGACATTCATGACTAAAACCAATGCTACCCATATTGTTTGTTGAGAATTTGCATAATTTAGCAAGTACCCTAACCCCCATTCGAAACCCATCGATAACATACCCCTAATCGTCCTCTCATTTGATTACAAATCCGTTGCTTACTTTGCTTTTTTGTTCGACCCGACCCGGATTTCTCTTCCCTTTTACCCGCGTTCAAATAAGAATTGACCTCATTTAATTGAGGTCAAACACATAAACTCCCTCCACTCTGAAATTCTCTCCCACTTCTCACGTCTCTCACCCATGATCTCCTCCCTTACACACTCCTCAAATACCGATCATCGCTTCCCCATATTCCCTAGACACATAGCAAACACAAAAAGCACACTAAGCAAGTTCACACCAACATTCACAAGTTATTTTTCAAGATAGTGTTGAAAAATAAGAGTAAGTTCATCTCATTCTATTGATTTCAATTCTTCCTTGATGTTCTAAAAGTAACTAAGGGTTCATGCGTTTATAAAATCACATTGTGTTAGCGAACCCTAGTTGTGAACTTTGCATAATGTTGAGTTTTTTGTGCATGTACATTGATAAAAATAGGGAGCTAAGGTTGTGTTGATTATGTTAATGGTTTGTAGAAAATTCATTCATAATTTGTGTTTGTTGATTGTTTGGGTAAGGTGATAAACGTGAAACCAATGAAAGTGGGGAGAGATTAAATTCATTCATATGATCCCATGGGATGGCCTGATGGGATGTCGTAGGTGAGGGGAGTCAAATCAGGGCGTAGGAAAGGGACTAGTGCCTGAAGGGGCCTCTGTCTAATTCCGACGCTCGATCCCGATGGGAATTCAAACCTCCCACGCCCATGGCAAGTCACCGTGGGTGGACAAAAAGTCCATAAAAACTCACTGCTTCATCTCGACGCCCATCTACACAGGATGTGGTGCCTCCTACGCCCGTGGGAGGCTAAAATCTGTAAAAAAAAATCTAACTTTTTTCAAGTTTTTGTTTTTCATTTTTGGTTTAGTCTACTAACATAGTTCACCTGCATGTACTAAATGGAACCACCAACTACGTTACGATGAGGGGGATCCTGAAAAGTGAAGGATAAGGCTATTACTACTTGCCTGAAGGATCAATCTGATTCGGGGGGTAAGAATATTGGCCGAGACAACATCCCCCTTATCTGGCTGACAAAGAGAAAGATGGTGGTAGCATCTCCTTCCCAGTCTGAAGAGGAGGGACGTGATTCACCTGAGCAGAAGAAAGCTTCGGAACATACGTCCCCCCAGTATAAAGAGGGGGAAGAATCATCTTCCAGATCTACTAGTTCAGATAAAGAAAGCGACACCACTCACCCACCGGCTAAGGGACGATAAGAATCAGCTATCCCAATTTCTAGTGGCATGGAAACTAAGATCGGATCTGGAGATGGTTCAAAGTCAAGTTCTACCAAGAATGCAGAGGATGGAACTAGGTCCGATACTGAAAGCACTAATCCTGAAAAGGAAACAACCCCAGCTACTCCTAAAGCTCCTTGGATATCACTAATCTTTACATCCAAAGATGTCCGACTCTGAGAAAAAGCTAGGTGGAATGTGAAAGGGTCACAGAAGATATTTGATTATGGTCTTGTGATGATGGTAAAGGGGCACCTTAAATGCCATATTGCAAAAGAATGGAGGATAGACTCCTTCAAGCTGAAAGAATTTCCTAAGCTTGAGGAGAACTTTAGCCATTACAACTTGGGATGGACTAGCAAACCACTCACCCACTATCAACTGACCATCGTAAGGGAATTATATGCTAACTATCAGGCTATCTAGGAGAGCCAATGCAGAAAGGGTCAGAAACCATCAGAGTTTCCCACTCTTGAGAGCGTCCCTGTGATAGGTGTTCCTGTCAATATCTCGGTCAAAACCATAAATAGATTTCTCTATGGGCCTGAGTATGTTGCACCCTCCAACACCTCGGACTGTGACTACCGGTATAAAACTGAGGATGAATGGACTAAGAGGCTGGCAAATGTTCTCACCAAGACCGAAACCTCAAAGTGGCTTTATCAAGACAAGCCACAAATCAACAAGGCCTCTTTGACTTTTGAGAAAACATTCTGGTGGGCAATTGTGTGATTCCGACTTATGCCAACTGGTGAAGATAATCAGTTAACGGTTGATAGGGTTGTTCTGGTAGCTAGTTTGTTATCCAAATACAAGCTAATCATTGGGAAGATCATTGCTAAGGAGATTTGAGATAGGGTCACAAAGATCGGATCCTCATACCCATTCTCGTGCCTCCTGACTGAGTTATGTGAAGAAATTGGTTTCTTTAGACACTCAGGTACAGATCATGGAGAGCGTGCATTCTGGACCTATCATCCTAAGAGGTCCAAAAATAATAGTAAGACATTGGGGTTGGGCAGTACTTCGAAACAAGTTTGCATCCATGATGACTTTGTAGTGCCACCAAATGTTGCACCATATCTTATGAGGTTAGATTCTCCAGAGGGCAGCCTGAATGATAAAACTCCATCTGTACGTAAAAAAGAAGCGGTTACTTCTAAATGGTCATGCAGCATACATTTTGACTCCTGTGGGGTTGGCACCTCCATTCTTGAGACTTTTCCTGCTCCCCTTATATTAGCTACACCTCCATTGGAGGATCCGACCTCAGTCTATGCCTTCTATCCCATGAATTTTGCCAACACTATTCATACTACTATATAGCTACAACAGCATATGCCGAAATTTGCTGAGCAGTTCCAGTGGTCCTCTTTTGATAATGGTTGTGAAAATAGAGACCCCTCCAAAATTTTGTGCAATAAGTCTGTTGAGACTGACCTTGATAGATCTTCATATGACAACATGTGTAGGAATGTGATAAGTAGTTTAATCTAATGCATAAATTGATAGTTAGTAATTCACTTATCTCAACTCTATGTCATATATGGGTGAGCTAATTTGTATACATTCTCGTTGTATGTGTCAATCTAAAACTTACATGGTTAGTCTTGCTATGGTTGCAGAATGGTTTGGTTAGGAGATAATCATAGGCCATATTTGAATGAAGTCCATTTAAGCCAAATGACCTACCAAATGAAAAAATGATTCCCTTTGATCCTCGAATTTAAGCCTGAACCGATCCTTTTGTTGTTAGCCTGTTCACCTTCTCTGTTTCCTGTAAACCTTTGTTTTGTCTTTGGTCCCTCCTTGGACATTATGTACCTTAACTCAAGCTAAACGCCTAAGTTGAGGGTGGCTACTGTAAGGGTAAATATAAAGATTGGGGTATGAAAAGACTGGGTTAGTGTTAAAAATGAAGATAACAGGTGTGGTTTGTGTGCTACAAAAGAAAAGAAAAAGAAAAGACAAGAAAAACAAAAGAATTTGAAAAAAATAAAATGTAAAAGTGAGAATAAAAGCCACACCCAATGCTTGATTTAAGTGAAGAGATAACAAAAGAGAAGAATAAGGGAGGAAAATATTATGGTCTGAAAAGTGGAACAAAAAGTAAGTGTAGTGTCAAGGGGGCATAGTCAATATTTCCCAAAATATATCATACTCGTCCATGAACCTACATTACAAGCCTAACAAAGTCCTATAGTGATCTTAACTCGACCGTTTGAAAGCCAAGGCATAGAAAATAAGGGCAAGCCTATGGTATTGTGCATGTACAACTTGAACTTCTTTGCGAGAGCGAGTGTATTCACAGTCCCTGTTTGTTGAATGAAATTCTATGTAAGCGGGACTTCTTTGTGTAAGGGCACTAGAGTAGACTGGGGTTGCTGACTTATCGGATAAATGTCTATTGTGTATGCTAGATTTCTCATTTGTATTATGTTGTCATCCATGGATCTATCTTATGTTGCCTTGATAACATGTATGTATGTACTAGTTTTAAGCTAACAAGAAGTGGGTATTGATTCTGTGAACGAAAATTGCTGTAGTTCCTAGGTTTCTTTTAGTTAAGTGTCGTTTTAGTTTATTTTCGTTTGTTTCTTGAGGACAAAAAAATATTCTAAGTTGATGATGTTGATATGCTGGGATTTCACGGCACTTTCGACATTTAAAACTAAGGATTTTGGGAGTTCTTAAGTGTGTTTTGTTAGATATGATTCCCATTTGCTATATGTGCACGGAAAAGTGTTAGAAAGATAAAAGACTAAAAGGTTGCTATTTTTAGGGCTAAAATTCATGCACCATTGGCGTGGGATCCACCACAGCCCACGAGAGGGGACTTCGGAATGAGACAGCGAGAGATAAAGGCAAAACCCATCCCACGACTTAGTTGGGACGGGCGTCGAAGCCGCGATGAGACATCACAGCTCCCATGGAAATAGACCAGAGGAGCTAAAGGCTAGAAGTGAAGTTTGACGTCCTTCCATGATGCCCATGAGCTCCACGATGGGATGTCGCAGATGCCCATCGAAATAAGCCAGAGGTACTAGAGGAGCAGATGAGTTAGCTGATGAGTTGCCCACGACGCCCATGGCAACCATGATGGCTCATCACACTTGCCTATGGAAACAAGACAGAGGGCCTGAGATATGAAGTGATAGAAGGTCTGATGGGCACCCACGATGGCCTGTGGGGCCTCCTCGTCAAAATAATCGCGTTCCAGCTCTTCTAGTTCTGTTAGAATTTGGTCTTTGTTGTCTATAAATACATTCCCTAGGGTTTTATTTCATAGGTTACACATTATTTGGATTGTTATGTAACTTTGAGACATCATAACACATTTTTGAGATTTTATTCCATACTTTTGAGAATTCAAGTTTCGTTCTTGATTATTGAAGTGTTCTTGAGAATTCAAGATTTTGGTTTTCTTTACTTGTCTTTGTAAGTTATACTCATGATCTATTCATCGTAATTTGATTATTTTCTTACAACCATGAGTAGCTAAATCGACAATTAGGGTTGTGGGAACCATGAAGGATGAACAAAGTAGGCAAAGTACTTGGTAATCCTAGAAAGGTGTTCATGCATGTATTGTTCTTCCTCTCGTATTGATTGTTTTTTAACGGTTCAAAACATTAGAACTTGCCTTATTCCTACTTGCTTGACCGAAGGGGTACTGAATGGAAAAGGGTATTACACAACGAAGATTTGAGGCTACCAACCCTTACCTAATTAGCTTGAACTTGCCTGGGGAAAGCTAATCTGGGATCACTGGTAAGGGTTAGCAAAGAAAATGCCCATAGACTGACCAAGTTGCGTGGTGATATTCTTCTATTTTGAAAACCATCTACTTAGGAGAACCTAACTTACAGATCTTGCATGCATAGAACTAGACTAGATTACTAGTATGATGCCTTACTGTGTTATGATCTCATGGGGAACACTGCCCTAGTTGCTTCTCTCATTGATTACAATACTTGAAAACTGTTACTTTGTTACTTGTTCGATTCTTAATTACAAACATTATTTTACTTTAAAACCCCTCTTTCTGGGAAATAAATGGCTAAGAGCACGGATAAATATAGTTGACCTTAGTCCTACCATATTCCCTGTGGGATCGACCTAAACCTTTGTTGGTTTCTATATTTGAACATCGACTGCTTTATGATTTTTTGGAGGTGTAATTTGGGCGTATCAACAGATCCCCAAAATATCATTAAAAATCCCCCAAACACGCTAGGGAATTTTGGATGAAAATTCCCTTCGGGATAATTGCGCTCCATATGTGCTTCACCTGCGGCCACATGTTTTCATCTACAGCTCGCAGGTGCTGGAAATATTTGTCAGTCGCTTTCTTCTCTCCTGCATTTCACCTGCATTTTTCAGGTGAAGACTTGTGGGATGCAGGTCACACGCAGCATTCAGTCAGTAAGTTTTTCTTCTGCTCTCGCTTTATTTGGCTTCCTTCCTTAAGTTGTAGCTCGGGCTATTATTTTCCTTTCATTATATTTGAGGTCAAATCCGCTCTCATCTTCAAATCCTAATAATGCCTGCTTATAAGAGATAAAAGGCATAAAACCCTTCTATATAGCGCAGGATTAAGGCAATAATTCATGCAATAGAGCTAAGTAAGTTGGTAAACTACCAACTCATCAAAGCCCCAAACTTAAACTATTGCTTGTCCTCAAGCAAGACATTCACGAAGCAAAGGATTGACTCAGGCTTCAAAGACACAATGATCACACTAAGACTACTATGACTCAACAAAACAAAATAAAAAGACTCAAAACAAAAGAGTCAATCAAAAGCACTAATCTCAATTGGTACCACCATGAGTTCAAGGCAATCATAATCATTTCAAAAAAAATTCAAGAGAATTCACTTTTCCATTCAAAACCATGGAACTTTTTCACTTAAAACAAGATCAATTAGAATCTCAAGCCATTGACACTATACTTTAAAAGCTTGCCTCAAAATTCACTTCACAACTTATCGCATTCATTCCCATCAATTAAGGTCAAGACTCACCATTTACCCCAAGGTTGTAATGCCACTCACAATCAAGAGAAAATCTCACTCACAATCATGCATTTCACAACAATAGGGATCATAAGATAGAACAAAAAACACTCACTCTCTCAAAGAAGTTCAAATGCACACACATTGTTATGCCCCGAGGTTACCCCCTAGACTTAACATGGGACTTTGGACAATAAGTGCCCCAAGCTAACCCTTGGTCATATCATTCTCAAGCATTACAAAGATAAGCGGAAGCATAATAGATAAAGTCAGAATAGCATAAATGGATAATCAAGTCAAATAGGAATACAAGATCCATAAGAAGACTCGAATACTGTCTATGTCTGAAAAGCCTCTACTCATGACATAAAGAGTTGCTAGGACAAGACCCTAGCTAACTCAAAGTACGGAATAAAAATCCAACACAAGATAAAAATATTACTAGTCCTCGACCTAAGAGGACTCACCTACAGCTGTCAGGGAGTGACAAGGAAACTCTAGCCACGAGTCTGAGGAGGTACACCTGAATCAACATCATCAAAGGATGCAGCGCAAGATATGCGTCAGTACTACAGGATGTACTGAATATGCGGGTTATGCATAAATAATATGAAAGCATGCTTAAAATATATTTGGGAATTGAGTTCATGCATAATCAAAGAAGTCGTAAGTAAATATCATAGTTTGAGTAATAAGCATGAGTTCGTAGTCAAAACTTCAAAATAAGATATCATAAATCTTAGAAAACTTGAAATCATTCATACGGGAGTTTCTTATAACCGACAATAGACCATGTGATCTATATGGAATCTAACTATATAACCCTAGTTACCAAAGCTGACTTGAACCCTGCCAAGGAATGAGTCACCACTTCAAACTATATAACCCTAGTTGGCAAAGTTTCCCTAATGCCCGATAAGACACAGGACACCATTATCAAGATGTGGATCCACTCTCATAAGCCCATAGGGCACTTCATTTCATAACCTATGCTGGCAACGTAGTTTTGGACTTGGGTAATCGAACCCTCATCGCTCGGTGCTAAATACTACTCCTAAAACATGAACATATAGCTCATAATTTCTTAGTGGCACAATCTCATGCCAAATCTTATTCGAAAAGCATGAAAACACATCGGGCATCATGCAAATTCTCATATCATAAGTTCATGAAGCTTAACATAGCCATAGTCCAAAACATGCTTTTCTTTCTAAAGTCATACTTGAAGAATTAGGCATGCAATTTCATAAATTCATAAAGCCATGATGTCTAATCATGCCCAATTTCACTTGAAAACATGCAATTCGATGGAATCATGCTAGAAATCAACTTTGATGCTTGGGCTTTTGAATCTAATAGAGGAATCATGATCAAATTGTAAATAAGTAATAAGAAGCCATGAATTTAAGCATAGGAACTGATTTCATAAGTTTTCCCCAATTTAGATCAAAACCCTAATTTCATAGGTTTATAATTAAAAATAAGAATTTGGGTTTTGGGCACAAGGGTGAGAGGAACCCATTGTTGAATACCCACATACCTTGATTGGAGCTAACCCACTTGAATTGGAAAGACTTAGAAGACTTGGACTTGGAGCTTGAGACCTTGAGCTTGAGAGAGTTCTTTCCCTTTTTGGGAGATAAATGAGGTAATGAGAAGGGACTTAGGCTAATGAGGGTGAAAACCTTTCTAGAAGTAGCCAAAATGATACCATTTAGGAGTTAAAAGGGTGGGTAATGACTAAAATACCCTTGGGACATATTTAAGAAAAATATGGAAAAATGGTCAGTTTCAGGGACCACGGGTCAGTTCTACGAGTCGTCGTTTGGACCACGACCAATAGTTCCAACTCGTGGTTCTTGGCCAACTAATCAGGCTACAGAAGAACTTCTACGGGTCAACTGGATGGACCCATAGAATGAACGATTGATCATTATTTGGAGTCATGGTTCCTAAGGACCTAGCTGGTCCTTGGTCAAACCACGAGTCAAGACTACAGTTTGTCGTTTGGATGACGAGTCATAGAATTGAGTCGTCATTTTAGAGGGACTTACAAACCCTCTGATCTGAGTTCCACAAATGGACAGGACGGACCCGTGGTTTGAACCACGGTCCGTAGAACTAACTCGTGGTTCCAGACCAGAGGCTGAATCAGCCAAAGGGAATCACGGTTCCATTCCATGACTCGTTGTTCAAACCACGGTCCGTGGTTTGGACCCGTCATTCCTGAAACATGAAATTTTTCTGAGATTTTAACTTAGATAGCTGGTTTGATTTTCGGGGTGTTACACACATAGAACCATATGCTTTCCTTTTATGTAATTCACTACTAATATAGAGTTTCAAAGCTTGAAATCACTAAGGACTTGCGGGTAACTATGAAGGTTAGGGTTAAAGGAAGGATGACATTTAGGATAAGTAACTACAACCTCCCTAACACTATCATTAGATATCCAAACACACTGATCACATCATTGGTATTCACTTCACCTTATTTCCCCCTCTCACAACCTAAGTTTTTCCCAAGCCATTTCTCCCAACACCTTTGTATTACTTTTAATTTAAAAGTAAAGAGGTAGCACCACTCAATTTTTTTCTTTCACAAGAAACTCACAAGATAAGCATTAGGTGCTACCCCATATTTAAGCTCATTTCCTCATTATAACACCTTTGCGCACACACCCAAACTTAGGTTTTTTCCTACATCAATCATTCCACATTTTCATTCATGTTCCCCCTCCCTCCCCCCAAACTTAGGCATTTATCCTACATCTTTATTTACTAAGCAATTAGGAAGGTAGGGTGCCAAGATAGAGAATTCCAAAGAGGTAAAGGTGTGTAACATGGTTGCCAAGAAAATCTCAAAGTCTCAAAAGGGGTTAACTAGGATCAATGTTAAGGGAAGGATATTTAGGTAAAGTGACTATCCAAAGAGGTCCTAAGGTCATCTTCCAAGCAAAGAAGCATCTAGGATTTCACCTTGAATCACATTCTGGGTAAGTTCTAGATGATATGCATACACAAGAACATACAAAGGCCTTTCCACATAAGGCATCACAACACTAGGCATTAATAGTTATTCTCAAGCCCAATTGAAATGAATGACTTTTGACAAGATATTCCTAGTTTCACGCAACTTATTTGTGAAAAAAAAAGCCAAAAAAGGAATTTAAAGATCATGACAAGAGAATGCTTGAATTCATTTTCCCCTCTTTTCTCATTTTCTCTAATCATTTTCCAAGATAAAAAAATTTAGTGGTCTCACTCGATACAAGTGCAAAATGCACTCAAAACAAATACTAAAACTAGCATTTTCCCTTAAGAAATTTGCCTCTCAATCTATCATAGAGACATGCCACCTGGTTTGACACAAAAATAAAGAGAAGAAAAAAATTTCTCCTTGGGAAAGAACTGTGGTATGAATAAAACCCTCAGAGTTTATTATAACTACTATCTACAAAGAAAATATTTGAACTACATGCTCAAGAGTCATTTGAAAATGAGGCCCGACGAAGGCACTAAGCATGAATTAGAAAGGCATGGGTAGTAGGATAATTAACGTGTAAAACCAACTTGGCAATGGCAAGAATAAAAGATCAAGCCTGGAAAGTGCGTAGTATCATAACATAGCAAAATAAACCCAGCAAAGGCAAAATAACATCATCCAAAATATGCCCAATAAGGGCCAAATAAAAATACAAATCAAGCCTAACAAGGGAACCAAATGTATCAAAGTAATAATCCAAGACCGACAAGCAAACCAAAATAATTTATCAAAATAAACACCCACCCGCAATGAATAATACGCATTGTCCCTAATGCACAAAAAAAAGAGAAGAGGGAAAAGAGGAAAGGTGCAAGGACTACTTGATGAGCATCAAGACTCGGAGTGACCATCTGTGCTCAGAACCTTAGGAATTCTCTCAACCCATCCTGGAGCATCATTGAACAGAGATTTCCAGCCTAAACTAGGCAGGGTCAGAAATTAAGAAATCTCTGGGTAGCTAGAGAGGGCCAAATTGTGAAGCAATATCCCATCTATTTGGGTCATCATAATGAGGATCTTGGGAGCTTGAACTAGCACTAGCTCGATGAGCATCATCCATCTCCTTAGACAACTATATCTACTGGGAGAAGGAGAGGTTTTGGGTCACATTGACACCAGCCTAATCTACCTCTCTTATTTCCTCTACCTCTGAACTTCCTATCACATTCTCTCCTCCCTACTAGTTATCTGGAAGGCTTCTCTCTCTCATAGGTGATGTCAAAGAAACATCCAAGAAACTAAAATTGGGACCCAAACATGTAGAATTTGGTTTCATTTTCTCCATCTCTTTTCTCAAAGAGACTACGAACCCCTCAATCATGTCAACTCGGGCATAAAGTTTTCCCATACTCTCAAGGGCTGGCTTCAAAGCTTCCTTAATGGCATTCTGAATCATAGTGGGGATGTTGTTAGCTAACTTTCATAACTGAGTATTACTGTTGTGAGTTATTTCAGCAAGCTTGAGAAGACCATATGCAGAAGAAGACTGTGAAGAGGAGGCATGCTTAGGAGTCATAGGATTGACTGTATTATTTCTCGACAGTGCGGGAGTAGGAACATCTGAACTTGATCGAGTGGCAAAACCACCAAGAGCACCAGTAACTTTAGAAGTACCTAATCCAAGAGGGAGCTTTCATTCTTTTTAATTTTGGGGGCTTCCTCGTCCCTCTTTGTGTCTAAATCAATGACCCGCTCAGCACAAATTGTTCTATCCAAAGTCCAGAGGCAAGGGAATTTAGAGCGAAGGCAAAGTACACTGATGAGGACAGGAAAAGGCATGGATATAACATGGTGTCTAGCTTTCCTCTTTAATTGCACAACTATCATTTTGCCAACTTTTATGTGAATATCTGTCATGATGCAGACAATAAGAATAACTAACTCGATTGAGACCTGGTTGTTATTCTTTGAAGGGATAACTTTGTAGCAAATGAGGTTTAGCCATATCCTGGCTTCGAACTTTAGATCTTGGAGATATATCCTCCCCCTTAGTCACGGCCCAATGAGGCTGCGCCTCATCAATAATACCAGCCACCCAAGCAAACTGATCACCTTTTGTAGCTATTTGCATGGTATACTTTATCCCAGATGATGCTAGGTCATCCCAGTAAATAATGTTGATGTTGCGAGGGTAATGTCAACCTCTTTTCCCCGTAACAAGACATATGATAAACAGGGAATATTATCAACACTACTCTTGTGCTTCAAATCATTTTCTCATTCCCGGTAAGAGGCATAGAATACCCTCACCAATTCTGGAAAATATGGGCCCAGTACTACTATGAAAGATCCCAATCACGTACATCAAACTTGTCATATTAGGGAGATCGCCCTTGAGGGCTGCCAAGTTAAACCATTGTTTCTCTGTAATTGCCTACTTCTTATAGAAGGTGAGATAGTAGGGCTTTATATCCTCAAAACCAAATTGGAGTTGCTCTATCGCATTCTCCTCAGTCTGTACAGGCTCGGGAGGAATCTTGGGTGTTTTATCTTTACTCAGATCCTTACCTTTAGTATTTCTCTAGGATGGAGCCTTGCGAGAATATTTGTTAGAGTTGATCCTGCATGAGGACATAATCCTGCACAACAATAAGAGTGGCCAAGAACAAGAGAAACAAAATCTTTTTGTATTTTTCAATGTTTAAGCAAAAGGACTAACTAAGAGAAGCAAAGAAGTGAAAATAAAAGGAATACAAAAAGAAAGGAGAAGCAAGGTCTAACTTCCCAGCACCTGCATGCCACAAGTGAGAACTCGCGGCTCGCAAATGAGCCACAGTGCTGGAGCAGTTGCCTATAGAATCTCTAGGACACCTGCGATTCATTTGTGTTTTGCAAGTGAAGACTTGTGGGTCATAAGTGCAGGCAGTGAAGGTTCACCTTCTTCCTAGACTTGCGTTGCACTTGCGGTTTGCAAGGCAACACCTATGTTTTGCAAGTGTAACAATAGTGCATAGTCAACCTTGCACAAAAATCAAATTGACACTTAACCTAATTTTTGACCAAAATCTTATCCTAATGGGTACTCAGACTTTCCCAAAGGCTTAACCAATAATATTACTACCATGTTTAACATTTTAAGAACAAAATCAATAATTTCCCTTAAGAAGTACATCACCCTATTTATCATCAGGAACCATCAAGCCACAAGCTCAATTAATCAAAATCACTTACACGACACACATGAATCACTCACACTCAACCAAAGTGCTCACCGAATAATATATTCCATCAACCATAAGCATGAGCACATTTAAATCAAACCTCAAATGCAATGATGATTCTCCCTTAAGAATGATGCCACCCATTCTAGCATAGGACCAAACCATGCAACACAATCGATAGGGTTACTCATACTTCACCCCCAACCAAAATTTCAGACCATGAATAAGCACAAACAACATGCATTATGATATTGAACATAATCCACCATATTTAGCATCTATCATAAGAACAATAGACTCAAAGTTGAACTTCACAATTGAAAAAACTAAGCACTATAGGGAATGGGGATTACAACTAGCATGCTTTCACAAAAATTACTCCTAATTAACAAAAATCATGAATTTAAACTTAGAAGAGCATACCACATGAGTGTGAGAATTAAATGGGTAAGAAAAATTTAGGCTTTGAAGTTTATAACAATGAAGGACTTGGGTTTTCCAGAAAAGTAGCAGAGACAGCGGTATAGTGATGGATGACTGGCGGGGAAGCAGTGGTGAGAGAGGGAGTGCAAGGGAAAGGAGATTTGAGAGTGGGGAGAGTTCAAGGGTTGAGAATAGAGGTTTGTTGAGTTGTTAATGGTGATAAAGTAAAAGAAAATGGGTGTAAGAGGGTTTTAGGAGAAGAAGAGGCGCGTCAAGATGGCCAAAAGGTTTGGTCAAAGATTTAAAATTAGTTATTGGCGCCTAAGTTGGACTTGAAGCTGCAAGTGACCACTTGCAAGATACAAGTGCCATGAATTTTACCATTTTTTAACAACTTTCTACCCAGGTATTTTGTTTTGTCTTACGCTTCACTTGTGATTCATGGGTGACCACCTGCATGCCGCAAAAGTCGCGCAGACGCTAAATTTTTGAAATCCTTCCTCAAGTGTTCTATTTGAGACATACGCTCCACCTGCAAGCCACAAGTGGGCAATTGCATTTTGCAGGTGTAGCGCAGGTCCACTCTAGTGGTTCCTTCAAACACCTTGCAATTTTTCCAAGCTTATGCATTTCTAACACACCAAAAACAACAAAAGTAAAGTAAATAAAATCAAATAACACTTGGGTTGTCTCCCATGAAGTGCTTGATTTAATATCGCAGCACAATAATAGTACTTCAAGGTTCAAGGAGTTTTTAGAGGAAGGCCAAGAAGAGAAACAAATATCTATGAAAAGCATCAGATGTACTTCCTCAAGATTGTCATCAAAGCTTCCTTTTGCTCTACTCATAACTCTTTGGAGGTGGGAATTGGTAAAGTATCATTAGGACCAAGATAAGCATTCACCAAAGGAGGTAAATTAGGCATGCTAACATTCTCAGGGTCCCTCCTCTTTAACTCATCATACATCACATGACATTCATCAAATATTTCCCTTCCAAAATCTTCTCCACAATTTACCTCAACCAACTCATCTCGCATATCAATCATGGACACAAATCTACACTCATTAGGTGGCTTCATCGATTGGCAAACATTGAATGTGATCTCTTTAATTCCTACACAAAACTTCATCTCTCCATATTTGACATCAAGAAGGGCTTGTCCCATGGCTAATAATGGTCTCCCCAAGATAATAGGCACCTCAAAGTCTATATGACAATACAATACAACAAAATCCATTGGGAGGATGAACTTATCGACCTTTCCTCAAAGTCTATATGACAATCCATTACAACAAAATCCACCGGGAGGATGAACTTATTGACCTTTACCAAAATATCACCCATTGGGCACTTGATTTATCTATCCATTATAAGCAACCTCATTGGAGTTGGCTTGGGGGTTCCCAAGCCCAATTTCTTGAAATTAACAAGGGACATCAAATTGATGCTTTCCATTAGGTCACACAAGGCTTTGTTAAATAGATACACACTAATGGTTCAAGGAATGGTAAAGGCTCACCAGTCTTCTATTTTTGGAGCCAAGTTACTTACCATGATACCGCTACAGTGATGTGACACCTCCACCATGCCTACATCAATAACTCTTTTATTCATCAATAACTCTTTCATAAACTTTGTGTACCCAGGCATCCGTAGCAGCCAAAGGGATGTTCACGAACAATTTTCTAAACACATCAATAAACTTTTTGAATTAGGTGTCCTCCTTCTTTTATACAAATCTTTGAGGATAAGAAGGAGGCACTTTGGCATTGGAAATGGAGTATTCAAAACTGTCTTCTTTTCCTCCTCGATGTCGATCACAACTTCAAATAGAGGATCCACCTTCTAATCTTCCAAAATTGCCATCTCTTCATCAAAACCCAGACTCTAATCATCATTCAATAAAGGTTCATTTGGATTCACTACCACTTTAGGATTCTCACCTATATTCTTCTTGACCATAAAATTCTTAAATTTATGAACCAAACCATCTAACATTCTTCCATTTCTAGTAACATTTCCATGCAATGGCCATCATTCTTTAGATTAGGGAGTGTGTCACTAAGAAGTGTACCCTTTTGCCTTGGGTTCATTTGAGTTGATATATGATTCATTTGGGCTTCAAGGTGTTTGATGGAAGCCAAATGGGAACTCATAGTTAGATTGAGGGTAGAGACCTCACTTTTCAATTCTTAAACACCAATGTTTAAAGATTTCACTATCTTTAAGACTCTTGCCAACATCTCTTCAACTCTAGAGCTCGTGGGATCGCTAACACCTATTTGGATGGGAATTGCATCAGCATGTAGAGAAGGAACATACGGATTATTACTTTGGTGATTATACCTATCTCCCTCTCTATCACGATCTCTCCAATTTGTATCATGATTATTATCTCTCTAAGATCCATCTCTCTCCTTACTCCAACCTTGGTTCCCCTTCCTTGGTCAGTCAGGACCGTTGTTGGCACCTTGGTAACTCTGGATATCTAGATCCTTAAGCCCCGATAGCATTCACACTTTTCATTCCAGTTCTCATTACATGCTTTGTAAGAAACTCAATTTGTGTCATCATCTTTTCCATTGTTTCATCCCTTTCTTTCTTCTTTTGCCTCATTTCCTTAGACAAAATTACAAAAGTGACACCCATTGTCACCTCGGCTTCCCTAGTATGCCAAGCAAAATTGGTCTTCATCATCCTATCTAACAAAGCTTTGTCAAGTTCAAAAGTTTGGTCCATCAACAAACCACCCGCCAAGTTATTTTCCATGGACTTGTTTATAGAGTCCAAAGATTGATAAAATTTTTGAAACAAGACCCTATTGGGAAGACTATGGGTTGGGCATTGGAAAATCTTTTTCTTAAACCTCAGTCATGCTTCATGTAAAGACTCACCCAGAAATTATCTAAAGTTGGTTATTTCATCTCTCAATTAAACCATTATAGAAGGTGGGAAGAATCGATCAAGGAAAGCTTCTGCGAGTTTATTCCATGAGGTAATGAAACCTTTGGAAAGCTCCTCTAACAATTGTGTTGCTTCCCCAATTAGGGAGAATGGGAATAATTTCAACCGAATTGACTCTTGAGTGATGTAGGTTATGTTGAAAAGTTGGAAAATCTCCATAAAGTTTCTTATATGGTGATTTTAGTCTTCATGCAGGAGACCACCGAAGAGACCCTTCATTTACAAAAGGTGTAGCATGGTGCTTATAACGTGAAAGACCATGTTCCCTATTGTTGGAGTTAGGTGAATGGAATTTGCTAAACCATGACCTATTGGGTCATTCTCATCGTCCATAAAATCATCAACACTAGCTTGCTCACTAGCGTGGCTCATATTTTCACCTAGAACAAGACAAAAATAACAAACAAGGTAAACTAAAATAAGGTGCAATACTAAATCCAATCAACATACAAAATAAGGTAATCAAAAGCTAATCCCTAATAACGGTGCCATTTTTGATAATGTCCAAAGTAACTCTTCACTTAATAAGGTTGAAATGGTCATTTGAAAAATAATTACCTAACTTAGGAGTCGGGGTCAAATTCCACAAGGATTAGCATTAGATTTAGCCAAATTTTGTATGTTAATTCACTTTTAGTGTGCATATTATGTAAAATAGCAATAATAAAATGGGGGTTCATTATAACAAGTGATTTTGTAACAAGTGTAAGCAACTAACAAGGTTAACACAATTATTGAACTTATCAAGTTTAGGAAACTAGGGATGTGCTTGCAATGGGGAATATTCGACTTAGACTTAATTATAGTGCGGATAGTCTTGGTTCGGGTTATGCTAATTATCTCTCGACCTCAAAGCATATATCCTTTGGGTTCTCTCGAATCCCAAAGCCTTAACAACTAACCAATTAAATAGCTTAAGTGGGTCAAGCTATCTCTAGTCTCAACCCTTAGATGAGAAATACCCAAATACTTACCATGAATCCTTACCCAATTCTAGTCTTCTTTATCAAGTAAGACCAAAATTAGATAACTCCACCAATATTTGCAACCATCAATTTCATAATTAAAACATGAAGAATTCAATGGATCCACACATAATAATCAATTTTAAGAACAAATAATAAATACCCAATTACAATTTCATACACTCATCTTGCACACACCCCTAGATATAAATTTAGCTACTCATAATATTAGGAAAAGAAATTATACCATGTGGGTGAGCTTCAGTTCCTTCCATAACAAGAATTTAAATTTAATTCCAAGCTTTTGTGTCCAAAAATGGAGTTTTCACCCCAAAGAAGAAGAATAAGCTACAATTGTACTTTTCTCTAAGTATACTCCAATTTGATATCCAAATCAGGAAAATTCCAGGTGAAAAACTATGTACACAGATCCCCAAAATGTCATTGAAAACCCCCCAAACACGCAAGAAAATTCTGGAAAAAAATGCCTTTTGGGATACTTGCGCTCTACATGCGCTTCACATGTGGTCGCATGTCTTCATTCGTGGCTCACAGGTGCTGGAATTGGTTGCTAGTCACTTTCTTCTCTCCTACATATCACCTGAATTTCACAGGTGAGGACTTGCTGGATACAAGTCATATGCAGCCTTCAGTCAGTAAGCTTTGCTTCTTCTCTTGCTTGATTTGGCTTCCTTACTTAACTTGTAGCTTAGGCTTATGCTTTCCTTTCATTACATATTTTAGTTTGAATCTGCTCTCATCTTTAAATTCTAATAATGCATGCACATAAGAGATAAAAAGCATAAAATCCTTCTAAATAGCACAGGATTGAGGCAATAATTTATGAATTAGAGCTAAATAAGTTCATAAATTACCAACATATCAAGGACCACTGTTCTAAATATTTTATCCATTTATTGGCAACACAGATGTACCATGACTTGAAGTAGCACTAGTGGTGGTGTGGGATGAAGTGAGATATTGTAGAGTTTGTCTAGGTGCTTGAACTGTCAGCAAGTAAAGTACGAGCACTAGAGGCCAGGTGGTTTGACTCAGAGGCTACCCATTCTTGAGTGGAAATGGGAGAAACTAGCTATGGACTTCATGGTAGGTTTGTCACATACTTTTTGGAGGTTTGATTCTATTTGGGTCATCATTGATAGGTTTACCAAGTCTACTCACTTTCTATCGGTTCAGACTTCTTATAGTTAAGAGAGGTTGGCTCTGATTTATATTTGGGAGATAGTCCATTTGCATGAGGTGCCTATTTTCATCATTTGTGACCATGGTACTCAGTTTACATCATGGTTCTAAAGGTCAATTCAGAGAGAGGTAAGTACCCTAGTTGAGCTTAGCATAGCTTTTCACCCTCAGACTGATAGTCAATCTGAGCGGACTATTCAAGTTCTAGATGACATGCTTCAAGCGTATGTTATTAATTTCAGAGGTCAGTAGGACCAGTTCTTAGCCTTACCAGAGTTTGCGTATAATAATAGCTACTATTCAACCATTCTGATGGCTCTATTTGAGGCATTGTATGGTAAGAAGTGTAGGTCTCCAATGGGTTAGTTTGATACCTTCGAGGTTAGGCCTTAGGGTACTTACTTGTTGTGAGACTATATGGATAGAGTGCAGGTGTTAGGAGTGACTCTGTACAACTCAGAGCAGGCATAAGATTTATGCTGACTTTAGAGTCTGAGACTTAGAGTTTATGGTTGGAGATAGAGTGTTCCTTCGATATTACCCATGAAGGGCGTGATGAGGTTGGGAGGAAGGGAAAGCTTAGCCCTAGGTTCATTGGTCTATTTGAGGTCCTTCGACAAGTTGGAGAGGTATCTTCTGAGTTAGATTTACCTCCAGATCTTTTGGGTGTTCACTCGATGTTCTATGTGTCTATGTTGAGGCAATACATTTCGAATGAGTCTCAAGTTCTTCAGCGGGATTCAGTTCAGTTAGATGAGACTTTGGCTTTCGATGAGGAGCTTGTTGCTATTCTGGACAGGCAAGCCAAACAGTTATGGTCTAAAGAGATTTCATTGGTTAAAGTTTAGTGGAGGCATTCTCAAGTCGAGGAGGCTACTTGGGAGACCAAACTTGACACGCATCCCAGATATCCTCACCTTTTTTATCCTTCACGTACTTTATGTTCTTTAATTTTCAAGGACGAAATTTCTTTTAGTAGTGGATGATATGATTACCCTCCAGGTTATTTTTAGAATTTTCATGCATTTTTACCATTTCAACCCTTCTCGTAGCTTATGTGACCTGCGGGGATGAGTGGCATAGTTTTTGAGGTGTTCGGTCAAGTTTTAGAAGCATTTCCCTATTTTGGAGCTTTTAAAGTTGAGAAGTTTGACTTCGATCAACATTCTTAGTAAACAACTTGGATGAGAATTTTGTCAGTTTTGTTAGCTACTAAAACATAGATTTTGGACTAGTAGAACCTTTGGTTATGGTCTTGAGACTTTCAGACTCATTTTGGGTTCTTGGGTGGATTTTGGTATTTTTTAGATAAAGTATTAGCTTTGGTAAATATTTTGTCAAGACGACCTCCGTTGATTGTTTCATCGATTCTATTGAGTCTAGAATATCATTTCCATATGGGTAGCATATTTGGTTTGTATTCACGGGACTCTAACGAATCTCGAGGGTTCATTTGGAGTGTTTTAGGCTTAGGAAAATTGTTGGTTTTCAACTGCTGGTGCAACATCCTTTTCTTCTTCGCATTTCCGAAGAGGCCTTTGCATTCGCAAATGTCTGAAAAGTTGACCTTCACGTTCTCGGTATGTGTTGACAAACAAGTTTTTCCCTCCACCATCTGAATTATTTTTGAGCTTTTTTATTTTTAAATAATTTTTAAAATAATTGTTTTATACAATTAAAGTGCTTTCGAAGTCAATTTTGAAATAATTTTGTGAAAATATATACTTCTTTATTTAAAAATATGGAATTATATAAATTCTTATTTAAGATAGTATTCTAATAATTATTACTTATTTTCCTCCATACCGATTTAAAATGGAAGATTAATTAGTCTTTTGGTTTTAAATAAAATAATCATGGTTTATACGTAATGATTATTTTTATTTTTTAAATTAAGAAGCTCATTTAATTAATTGAGAATCCAATTTACCTCTATTTTTAATTACGGTCTAATTTTCCTAAATTAGTCTAATTTGGTCATCCCTTAAATTAAATTTGTCCACATTTGCAAAGCAATGTGGCTAGCTCTTAAATCTCGTTTAACTTCTAGACTTTTTCCAATTTTCAGACCACCTGAAGCTAAGCCCAAAATAATTCCCAGGCTCACCTCATAACTCATCAAGACTCGGTCCAGCCCAACGCAAAGTCCCTTGACTCTTCTTCTCTTTCTCTTCAATACGTAAAACAGACCAGAAGACCCCCTAAATTTTCTTCTTCTTCTCCAAACGACAAATCCCAGAACCCTAACGACGACGCCAAAAATCCATCAATTTCTCACTCATTTTCATTCTAGAATTTATACACATCTGCGTGCCTAGCATAGGATTCATACAAGAAGTTTACAGATCTGCTATGTGGTCTCATCCATGATTTTTCTTGAATTTTCTTTGCAATTTCTTAGCAAATTCATACTGAGAATGTACGAAATCAACAGTTGGAAAGTTATCCATATCATATAATTTAAAATCCCCAGTGATTTTCCAAAAGTATCCTCTAAAACATCCTCATCCCACACCGCCCAAATGCCCTAAATCTCCAAGAATTGACCTCTACATAAACCCCATTGTTCTCCACCTATAGGTAAGCATCTTTCACGGCAAAAAACCCCTATAGGACTCTTAGAAGCCTGGGATTTTGTTTTAGCTAGAAGATTCAAGCCTGTTTTCCAAAGGTGGCAAAAGCTTTTCGATGAAAGTTGGAGTCTCCGTTCGCTGCTCCATAAGAGGTAAACTCTTTCTCCTTTTCTTTAGTTAAATTTCTTGCAATAAGTTTTTTATGTTATCATTTTAGCCATGTTCCATTTCTAATTCTGTCGAAAGAGTGAGAGTATGCGATTTGAATTTGTTTAAGAATACCCAATTAACTCAAAAGGATTACGGACCCGCATTGACCCACTACGGCAAGACAATTCTCTCTACAGTGAGCAGAGTCTCATCAATGACAGGCATAGTCTCATCACGACAAGTCATAATAATGAGATGTGCTTCATCTTGATGAGTGACGAGACAGTTTTTAGGGGAAAAGAATGGTTTATTTCCCCACTTTGAAAAATCAACTTCCCATACACCTATACAAAAATTCTCTCAACCCAACACTTTTATCATCATTTTTTCCAGATAAACACTCTCTTTAAGTCTTAACATCATGCTTATTACGTCTAAATTGCATTGTTTTTATGCCTAGGTTTCTTGATTTTTCAATAAAAATGGGACTTGGGGTATGGGGTAGTTTCTTGGTCGTATAGGGTTGATATATGAAACACACTATTGTTATCGTTCTTACAATGCCTCTTACATATTTCTCACGGAATTCATGGATTTCTAGACTCAAAAATAGAATAGGATGGTAGAAAATTTCTTGAAATGGATTCAATGCTTGAGGCTTGCTTTTTGAGGCTCAAAAAATTAGTGTTGTATGCTAGCGGGTTATGCCCGGTCTATGAGAAAATTTCATAAAATGGAACATATTTTCAAAAACTAATATTTTTAGATTTTGGCTAGCAGGGGACGACGGTCTCGTCATGATGATTCATTATAGTGAGCCAGTCTCATCATGTTGACTCATAATGATGAGACGATGCTCGATGAGATATCAAAACAGTGAGGTGTGCAAACTGGGAACTTTTCCCAATAAGTTCCATGTTTACTGCTTATCCCCCTTAATTAATTCTTGCTACAAGAGATTTAATATATTGAGTAACACAATTACTTTTCCTGTTACAGAGATCGAAGCATGGCCAAAAATGACAAAATAGATTATGAAAAATTTGCTAATGAGTCGAGATGGCAATGGTATTTGGACCAAAGGACAAGGGAGTTTATTTAGGAGATGAGCTTTTTAGGTTTAGGGCTAGGGAAGGAGCCTAGAAATTTTGAGATAGAAGAGAAAGCGCCAGAGTTCTATAACCAGCTGAAAGCCAGTGGGTGGTTACCGCTATTGTAGATACCCGAGGAGGTTAATGAAAATTGGGTCAGAGAGTTTTGTGCCCACATTTTGACTATCAACTGGAGCTCCTCAAACGCTATCAAATACTTTTAGGGTGAGAGAATTGGGCTCTCAACTGCGGATATCAATAAGGCTCTAGGGTTGCCCAATCCTCTCGAGACCAAATACTTGGCATAGAGCACTACTAAATATAGGCAATGTCTAGTGAGAACATTAATGCTAGAGTAGCACATGGATTCGATTACTTTGCCCAGCCATCAGACAGGAATTACTAGCCTTTATTTCACTGCAGACGCTCGAAGATGGCTGCAATTGGTGTCTAGGAGGGTTTGTCCTTCTAGAAACACCTCAAATGTGACCTAACCCTGAGCTCTAACGGTGGCTTTCTTGATTGAAGGGGTGCCAGTAAATGCATGGGCGAGGATTATGAATGAGTGGAGATACTTTGCGACACTTCATACAATTGACCTCCCCTTTCCCTCATTGATTTCTACTTTTTTTAGGCCGGCAAATATACCCATCGAGCCTTGGATTGCATCACTACCATTAACAATCCCTTCAACCCATTGAGGGTGAAAGGTGCCCCTAGTCGTAGCGAGAAGAAGAAGAAGATAGAGTCTAAAAGAGGGAGTAGCAGTGGCCAGGGCTACGAAGGAGCTGAGACTGATTCGACATGGTCCTCAGTCTTTTTGCAGAAGCTAGGAGTGGATGTAGCAGCCTTGAGGATGATGATTGAGAGTTTAGCATAGGCTCCATTGGAGATGGTGCCTCCTCTGGCCTCTGGACCATCAAATGTAGCAAGTACTTTCATCCTCCTTACCTCGTTTGAGTCCCTGGCATAAGCCCATGTAGAGCTCTGGGAAGAGATAGAAGTGGAGAGAAAGAAATGACACTTTTGGGAAAATCTAATGGTGGGATGTGGAAGGGGATCAAGTCCCTCATCAAGAACCTCACCCCAGGCAAGAAGATTCCCAAAGTGAGCTGAAAGGATGCCCATTAGTTCTCCTTCCTCAGCAAGCAAGACTGTGAGGAGTACAGTGACTCGAGTGTCGAGAGTTGATGGAGCGGTGTTTCGATTTGAAACTTGAGGATTTTGTGATATTCATGGATTTCATATTTTAAAGGAGTTTTACTGGGTTTTTAACACTGGTTTTGGAATGGAAAGGGATAACACTACTTTTATGTCGGTCTGAGGGGTATTCCTGGATCTTTTCTCCACTATACCTATTTTTATATGCATAGTCTGATGAGGTATTTCCGGGCTAATACTATTACGCACTCTTATGTGCCTATTTTTATATGCATAGTCCAATGAGGTATTTTTGGACTAATACTAGTATGCACTCTTATGTGCCTATTCTTATATGCATAGTCCGATGAGGTATTTCCGGGCTTATACTATTATGCACCCATACGCACACACACATATATATATATGCATAGTCTGATAAGGTATTTCCGAGCTTATATCATCATGCACTCATACATCACATCATATCCCATCGTATTGCATTAGTTTGAGTGCACTTGGATTGTTGGTTTCCTGGATTTATTTTGTTATTTGTTCCTTCTTGTTGGTTTGATTTGTTCCCTTATTGGTTTTATAACCAAATTTAGGTGGATCCCTATATTTTTGCTTACTTTCCTGTAATGTATTACTTATATATTATCTCTCTGCGCTCGGTCGGCCTATGATACCTACTGAGTACCCATTATCCTAGGGCTTATACTATACTTCTGCATCTTTTTAGTGTAGATATTCTTTGAGCTTTCGTCGTTGGTTGTGTTGGAGACTCGTGCAACTTTTGGGGAATTTCGAGACTAGGGTGAGCGCCTGACGATTGGGGCCTGACTATATCTCATCTTTTATACTGTTACTCTTGTATATTTGGAGATAGTTGTACTTATCTTTTATTACTTCTAGCACTTGTACTCTATTAGAAGATTATATACTGTCGATACCAAGTCTTGGGGTTGGTGTAGTTTCTTTATGTATATATTTCAGGTAATTTTTTTCCGCTTTGTCCTATCTTTACTTTGTGCTTTCGCTTATTTCTGCTTATTGTGTGTATTGGTTTGGTAGTAGCCCATTACTTACCTTTCTGGGCTACTGGAATTGATTTGCCTCTTGGGGGGTTGTAGGTGCCATCATGACCTGAGAAATTAGGTCATGACAGTTGGTATCAGAGCTCTAGGTTCACCAGTGTCGTGTTACAGAAGAAAGTGCCCACGTAGAGTCTCGCAGATCGGTATGATGACATTTGTATCCTATCCACGAGAGGCTATAGTGTATTGGTAGGAAAAGTTTCATCTTCTTGGCTCCTTATCGTGCGTTCCTGGCTCTATTGACTTCTAAATTTCAATTGTTTCAGTCCTTCTCAGATGCCTAAGACGAGTTTGATAGTGGGTGGTGTCGAGGCTTATGTGCTTGTTGCTTCAGTGCTTATGTCAGTGCCAGGACTTCAAAGTGAGAGTTTACTGCATCAGATAGGGGTGTGGGACCAACCCACCCTCCAATTGGATTCATGGCTACCCCAGTTCTTCAAGACACCATGGACAGGACTTTGAGTCCTCTGGTGGGTGTTTTAGTACCTTGTTCTTTGAGCGATGCTTAAACTAGGGTTAAGCTTCCTGTTATTCAGCAGGGTTGTATGTCAGTATTGGACTATTAGGTGAGATTTCACAAGATGGTTAGGAGTACTGCTGGGACTGTGCCTATAGAGTTTGACAGAGTTCAGAGCATTATTGAAGGGTTGATTTCACCACTCCGTATAGCAACCGAGCACTTGGTTATAGTTGGGACTACCTTTTTTCTGGGGGTCGATCATGCTTGGGCTATTGAGGGGTTGTGTCATAAGGAATATGGAGGTAGAGGTAAGAGGCGTCACTGTCAGGGCAGTTTTTGGGGTTTGTATTTAGAGCATATAGGTCGTGGTGGCCAGTCAGGTTTAGCCAGATTTTCTCATCGAGGCAGTTCTGGTAGGAGTTGTTATAATTATGGTGAGCAGGGACACATTTCTAGGACTTGTCCGAGATTCAGAGAGTTCCACCCCCTCTATTTTCTAGCTTCACTAGGTACTTATTTAGGTCCCACAGTTCATGGTTGTCATTCAAATTTAGTCAGGTCTTTATAGCGTAGTAGGTCACTTTGCTAGAGAGTTCCCTTCAGTGCATGACCCTAGGCGATGTTATCAGATGGTTCAGGCCCCCAGGGCTCCAGCACCATCGGCTAGAGGCGATGCACAGGGTAGTAGCGGTGGTCCCCAGATGGTGAGAGATGGCTTTCATCCAGGTGGTTTAGATATCCATCCAGAGTTGCTAGGCACCGTGCGTTAGATCAAGGTTTCCTTGGGTTGCTACGGTTGAGTGGTTGGTCACTATGTTCAAAATTTTCCCTGGTGAGGGATGGTCGAGCCTTCAGCTTTGACTTCTCATTCCAGAGTTAGATCCCATCAGTTTGATGACCCTGTTGGTGGGCCAGAGGTATAGGTTTCTGGTATCGTTGCTCCAGGTAAGACTTTTGTTGCCTTTGGCTAATGATAGTACTGTTCGCGTATGATTCTATCCTTTCTTTCATAGATTTTCTTTTATGCCTACTTGTTGCTTGTTTAGTTGTTTGACTACTTGAGTTGTAGTGTTTATGCGTGTATTTTTGTGGTACATTATTCCTTAGTAGTGGATGGGGGAGAGTTATCCTTGATAGGTGTTTACCCAGAGTTGTAGCTTGTGGGTAGCTCTTGTTAGTCTTTTCTGGTGGGTCTTGTTCCCAGCTCGTCTTGGTTCTCAACTGGGTTGGAGTCTCCCTTTCCTAGCAGACCTAGATTGTTGTTACCTAGGCTGTATCTAGCATTTACTAGAAATCCTTATGTTGGTTTGGTGTTACCGGTGGCGGTACCGGAGTTTGAGTTTTTGCCTTAAGATTGAGAGGTGTTGGTTATGCTAGTGAGCATTGATTGGTTTTATTTTCTCGGGTGATTAGAGTTGACCCTCTTTGTTTGGTTGGTTTACGAGGTTGGTAGGAAGGTGGATTGTTCCCTTAGTCTCCTTCAGTTTCTTGTCCGGTTGGGTTATTTTATTATTTCCCCAGTTCCAATTGGAATGAAGTTCAATTCATAGTTCTTCGGTTGGGCTTTGATTGTCGCATCGTGGTTGAGTGGTGTTTGTAGTAATTGGTAAAATTGGGCATCCAACCCATCCCTCTCCTGTCTTATTGAGTGATTACACTATAGATATGGGAGCTAAGGGAATGGCCCCAGATTCTTAATTGAGAAAGGATTTGTAAGGCTCGGTATATGCTAAGGAAGGGTTTTGTTTAGTTGAAAAAGGAGGGAGATGACTCCTTATTCGTACTTGTGTGTTCTAGTAGCTGACTGGGGTGACGACTGAGAGATTGCTTTGGGTTATGGGTTGGTGACTTGATTCGACCATATACAGATTGCAGTGGCTTTTCCTTCGATTGTTTCAAGCTTCAGTAGCATCTACGAATTGGGAATATTGTGTATTCATGGCCTAGTTGGATCTAGCTCTATTAGTGTTCTTCGATGGTGGCTGAGTCTACTTATGGGTTTTGACAGAGGCATTGATTAGCAATTGAGGTTGAGTTTTAGAATCGTGGTTGGCAAACTACTCCAGATGGTTCGTGGTCAGTTCTTCTCGGTTGCAGCTTCTTGGGTTGGAAGGCAATGAGTTTAGACAACTTAGCTTCCCCATTTCAGTTGTGCAGTGACAGTTGGCCTTGGACACCTAGTCCTTGGCTAACCTTTGAGTTAGGCTGGACCTTTCATATTTTAGCGGTGTTCTAGATAGTACGAGGTTCCTTCTACTATGGTTAGACAGACTCAGCGATGTGAGTTTGAGATTCAGCAGTGGAGTATGTTATATGTGATCAGTTTGTGCGGGTTGAGGCTAGCGAGGCTATTTTGAGTTCTATTGATACTTAGAGACTAATGGTCACCATTCATTTGCCGAGAGTTGGGAAGCTTGTTTAGTTGATTGTTCCAGGGCTATATTTTATGTGGGGTTCTAGTATTGGTTAGACTTGGCCATTGTGGACTAGAAGTACGGTATGTGGTATGCTTAAGAATGGTGTGTCTGTGTGCTGATACAGTAGAGCAGTTGATTCGAGCCAAAGATATGAGTTGAAGGTGTATGCAATAATTTCTATAGGTAGCTAGCGACCTTGCACCCCAGACACCTTTTCCTTTGCCTATGGGGTGTTTTGACTTGATATTCGTGGCATGGTGGACTTCTTCCTGAGGTGAGAGTTGTAAGGTGATTTCAAATCTGAATGGTGTTTGAGTATTCAGAGTAGCAGCAGTGTTTCTTAGAGTTTGGGGCTTAGCTGATGATGACGGACTTTGTGGTAGGCTTACTACACTCCTTACGGAGGCTTGGTTTTGGTTTGGGTCTATTGGGAAGGTTGCCCTGGTTCATTGCTTCCAATTGATTCAGACTTGGCACAGTTCAGCGAGGTTGGTTTTGTTCTATAGTTTGAAAGTTTCTCCGTCAACACAAGGTATTCATACATGCCTTTCCTAACTTGGATGTACAAGCTTCAGTCGGGTTCAGATGGGTCATTCAGTTATTGGGTTTGATGTTAGCAGAAGTATTCGTTCGTTGGTCGATCGTCAGTTGGGGTAAAACTACTACAGTTTTTTTGTATGTGCTTTGGGTTAGTGTTTAGAGGTCAAAGTCTAGTAAACTATAGCTCGGCCCTGAAAGAGTTTGAGCAAGAAAGGGGTGACTTCATTCGTGGTAGAGTATAAGTGGGAACTATGGACCTGCGGTGTGTCAGTTGATTCCTCGAGGGTGGTTTGAGTGTTTGACTTGTATGCACCTTCCTATTTATGGTGCAAGAGGGTTCAGTTTAGAATAAAAGGGTTTTACGGATCAACGGGTTCATGGGTTAGAGTCTTGGTTGTTGGCTTTTCTGGTAAACTTAGTTATGGTTTTTGAGGATTCGAGTTTGGTGAGTTGATCGCCCTGGTTCTCAAGTTTCAGTGTTGGGTCGGTGCTTTCCAGTTGTGATTCTCGAGGTTCAGTTTGTGTTGGCAGACCCTTGGTGTTTTGGGGTTTGAGTTAGGATTTGGGCTTTGATAGTAATGAGTTTTAGGCTTGGTTGCATTCGTTGGTTCTGTTCTATTAGGTGTTGTCCAGTCGAGAAAACTATTCGGGTTGTCCGAGAGAGTAGTGCGGGCTTTGTATCCACTGTTCTTAAATCTCTAGTCTTTCTTTCTATACTATTCATATATATATGCATAGTCCGATAAGGTATTTTTGGGCTTATTCTATTATGCACCCATACATATATATATATATATATATATATATATATATATATGCATAGTCCGATGAGGTATTTCTGGGCTTATATCATCATGCAATCATACATCATATCATATCCCATTGCATTGCATTGGTTTGAGTGCACTTGGATTGTTTGTTTCCTGGATTGATTTTGTTATTTGTTCCTTCTTGTTGGTTTGATTTGTTCCCTTTTTGGTTTTATAACTAGATTTAGGTGGATCCCTGTATTTTTCCTTACTTTCTTGTAATGCATTACTTATATATTATCTCCCTGCACTCGGTCGGCCTATGATGACTATTGAGTACCAGTTGTCCTGGTGCTCATACTACAGTTCTGCATATTTTTGGTACAGATATTAGTTGAGCTTTCATTGTTGGTCGTATTGGAGGCTCGTGCAACTTTTGAGGATATTCGAGACTAGGGTGAGCACCTGACGATCGGGGCATGACTATATCTCATCTTTTATAATGTTACTCTTGTATATTCGGAGACAGTTGTACTTATCTTTTGTTACTTCTAGCACTTGTACTCTATTAGAAGCTTTTGTACTGTCGATACCAAGTCTTGGGGTTAGTGTAGTTTCTTTATGTATATATTTCAGGTTATTGCTTCCGCTTTGTCCTATATTTACTTTGTGCTTCCGCTTATTTCTGCTTATTGTGCGTATTAGTTAGGTAGTAGCCCATTACTAATTGTTCTGGGCTACGGGGATTGGTTCGCCTACTGGGGGTTGTAGGTGTCATCATGACCTGAGAAATTGGGTCGTGACAACACACCCCACATTTGCAGTCATTCAACCAATGAAATGAACACAATCACAAGTCTTAAGCTTCAGTACTCAATCAAATCATGTTAACTATCTTCTATTCTTCTCATGGATGACTATTAGCCAATTCATCCATGCCTTTACATAGCCTCCCAGTCCAGATACCAATTGGAATCTTCCTGGTTCCAATTTTCCTTGCTTGTGTCATTTTAGCCGGAGTCAAACGATATCCTTCTACCTTGTTAAGATACCAATTAGACTCAACCCATACAAGGAAGTAAACAATCCGCACAAAATGAATGAAAGAAAGGAGATGATTCCTAGAATGCTTCATATTTTCCCAAAGATTAGATGTTGACGTTAACACATTAATCCGTGGGACTCTATTAGATATTTGCTCTTGTACTAGGAGACTGGTAACCCTAGCTCTGATACTATTTGTCATGAACCAACTACCAGGCCGTGCAGGCACTTACTCTAAGCACCTATATAGGAGAATCCTTACCACCCGATCCAACAGGTAATGTGGAAATCAAAATAAACATAAGAAGATAGCCTTTTTAATACTGAAAGAAAACACTTACAATATGTAAATATAGTAAAACCTTTACAAATTGAATACAACCCTCCCTAGGAACTACTCTAAGCAGTAAAAAGAGCTCTAAGGAGAATACAAAGTATAAAAAGAAGACAGCTTCCATCATGGAAATAAAGAGTAGAAGCTGTTGGAGATCACCGTCGTCCTGTACCTAAGAAACATCATTGATCGTGCAACTAAAATATACCCAAAAAGGTATAGCAAGAGTAGTATCAGTACAAACAACACGTATTGGTAGGCATCATCGGTCGACCCAAATCCACCGCATACCATCATATAAGAAATCAAGAGAAAATATGCACTAAGTTACAAGAATCCAGTCTTTCATCATCCACCTTTACCCTCCATGATATTAACACTAAGAACTCATACGTTTCATCCCAAGCCTCCCTACCTTATTCAACTTCCAACTCCACCATTAGCAGGCATTTCACTTTCTATCCTAGTCAAACCAAATGGTCACACATAACACTAGGACTTCCCAAGTCATACTCAACACTAGGACTACCTTACCAGATTCAATCTCGTAGTTTACATTACTAACTAACCCTGTTAGTAGGTCTGTCACCCTGAATTAAGATCCTAAGTCAACAACCTTGACCCTTAGCCCTTAGCCCATAATAATGGACTACCTCTGAGTTTCTGCATATTCAACCCCCTAAGGTTCTTTACCCTTGACATTTCACCAATTCAGGCATTCACAAAATACTAGCAATGTTTCCTTAAACCAGTGAAACCTGACTCTATAGAAACCTTAGTCCCTCCAATCTCACCCATCTTGGACCCATCAAGCAATGCACTTCAACATCTCTAGTCTTGTGCCCACTAGCCCAGACATCACCACTAGCCGGCCTGTCACTCTTGTCAAAAATAGGAAATTTGGGTACACGCCATTAACAGAATACTACCAGACCACATGAAACAACCAAGTCCATATGACTATCAATAATTCCCCCAGTCAACAATCGGACTCAACAACCTTATAAGTCATATCCAACTATGCAAGTAACCAGACTATATATAATTATGTCACAACTTGCAAACCACTCGGACCTTCCAAGGATCCCTAGGACATCATCTATGTTATTTAACATGCGTGCCCGATTTATAGAAGACACCACCTTATCACTTAAGCACACCAATCCGACCCTCAAGGACTAATATATATGTCAAGTAATAATAAATCTTGGCCCTCTCAGGAACCCAACATGTAAAGAATATCAATAACAGATAAACCCGATTCACTCAAGGAACCAACATGTAAAGACCATCACTAACAGATAGACCCAGTTGACTCAAGGAACCAACATGTAAAGAACATCAATCACAGATAAACTCGATTCACTCAAGGAACTAATATGTAATGAATAACAAGTAAACTCATACCAGGCGTAGTACTCAAGCCAACAATTATAGAACCTGTACCAGGCTATGTACCTGAGCCAATCGATAAGTATCCTATACCAGGCGTGTTACCCGAGCCAACCATTGTGTATCCCATACTAGGCATGGTACCCGAGTCAACCTATATGTATCCCATACCAGGTGTGGTACCCGAGCAAACCATTACAGAACATGTACCAAGTGTGGTACCCGAGCCAACCGATAAGTATTATGTACCAAGCGTGGTACCCGAGCCAACCCTTATGTATTCTATACCAGGCGTGGTACCCAAGCCAACCAAAATATATCCCATACTAGGTGTGGTACCTGAGCCAACCAAATGTCACACATTTCCAACAATCAATAAAAATAAATGAACAATATCACACTTGTAAAACCAACAAGCAACAAAACCAAGTTCATTTCACAAGATTGACACCCGGACACTTAGACATTCATAAACCCATTCCCTAAAAATACAATGTACATATAGTACCAAGCCACAGTTACATAAACAGATATTGCATATAGGAAAATAATAACCATCACCTACCAAATAGTCAGGTTCATAACCCCAACCTTTGAAATACCATCCAAAGACTATTTCCCGGCTTACTCTCTAAGCATGTATGCAGTCACTATGTCAATTCTGAAACCCCTCTTTAAACATAACCATAGTTCAGAGAAAACACCCCCTAATATTTAGTATCCCACCTTTCCTGTTCATTTCATTCCTTTAATTGAAAGTCCTGAAAAACTCCTATATTTCTTGTTCACAACATTCCCGGTTCCCTGGACTACCCAATAGTCTAGTTACCTGGGATTTAAAATCACACACAATTTAACAAGATTAACCAAATATAGAATGAAAACACATCACCCCCATCCCATTATTTCCAATTCAATAAAACAGCCATACAATACAATATTCCTCCAGACTCCGTGCTTGAAGGTCTAAACATGAATCCTCCCATCATTCTACACGATAGTATGCAAGAGAAATATGGGTCTACAACTACTCAATTAAACCTAGCCTACCTGGATGCAGAGGTCTGAATAATAAAATCTGACTCTGTGAATGTGATTCTTGATGGAAGACGGACCCAGAATCCATGGTTTCGCTCTTTCTTAGCCAAAATCTCCCCTCTCCATGACTCCTAAGCTATGGAGCAACCTATGAGGGTTTCTGGAGCAACCCTTGTCTATTCTCCAACTGAGAAGGAGAAGGTTAAAATAAAAATCACATTTTTAAGCTACTGCCTCCGTTATACCGCTATAGCAGCAAGTTGACTGCTACCACAGTGGTCCTATAGCGGTAAAATTCTCTCTATAGCAGGGTGACATCAGTCCAGATGAATTTCAAAATTTGAAATTTCCATCATGTCATCCCCACTTAAGTTAAATCTTATTTTTAATCATTCTCAAAGTCCACAACAAGGTGATTTTAAAATAATGACGGGACTGGTCATTTCACCCATACTAAAGGTAAGCCTTACATACCTGAAAGACTGAAGAACTTTGGAGAAAATAGCCAGATTTCCTTCCTTAAGGCTTTGAAAAGGAGTTCTTGAAACTCTTGAGGTTCTAAGAGAGGAGAGGAACCTATAGATGACTTCTCTAAGTGTTTTCAGAGTTTAGGAATGGTTTTAAGTCATGGTGTTAATAAACATAAAAGGGTAAGACAAAAACACCCTTAATGAGACAAAGTGAGAGAAATTTTCTTGTCAGGACACCCTCCAACGTGTCGCACTACCTTGAGCATTAGTAAGGCAGTGTGTCGCACTGTCCATCATGTTCATGGAGTGAATTTTAATCTCTATGAAGTTTTAATATAATTATGGTGTGGTGTCCATAGTGTTGTCTTGCCAATGTGGTGCACAATGTGTCGTCTTTGCCTTGGGCTTCTCAAAACATTTGTGTAAGTGCTAGAACTTGTTCTGATTGTTTGATAATCAATATTTTAATGAAATGATTCATCATTATAATGTGGTTAGGGTGTAAGTACTTGGTGAGTTTCTAGCTAAGTTGAGAGTTGATAAAATATCAAGCTTGGGTGAGTTTTGATAAAAATGTAGTGTTATGTTCTTAAATGGAAATTTTTGATTCGTGGTGCAATATTTTATGTTGTGATATTCTATGGTGGATAGTCGAGTGGTGTAGGATCCTTTAGGAAGTTTTGGGATAGTAAATGAGTTCATAGAACTCCGGTTATGGTGGTTACTCCATCGTGGTTGATTTGTAATGTCTAGCAATCAAGGTTATGTTCTTAAATAGGGAATTTTGGGTGAGTTTCCAAGGTTCTATTTTTCTATCACTGCAATGGAGGATTTTTTCCATAGCGAGTCTGTTATAGAAGATAAGTTCTACCGTAGTGATCCTGACAAGTAGTCAAAGTCTGCCGTAGTGAGCCAAGTCCCGCCAAAGCGGTCTCGCCGTAGTGAGAAATGGACCACCATGGTGAGAGATATAGGGCAGATTGTCTATTAAGTCTGATTTTTAGAGTTTTATTTTCCAAAACTCAAAGTCTCATTCTATAAACCCTAGGTGGTGATTTTCCTCTTAGTCTAGGTGATTTTCCTCTATTAAGGTGAGTAATTCATTCCTCTAATCAATGTTTAATCCTCTTTCAATTTTAGAATCATGGGAATGAAGATTAATGGTGGAATTGTGGGTTTAGAGCCCTTAAAGTATGAAAAGTGAGAAAAACCCTATGGGTAGGTGTAATTTCACCTAGACTTATTCCTAGAATGTTATTTAATACTTCTTAGCATGAATTTGATAGTCCTTATCATGTTTCGAATGAATTGGGAACTTTAAGTGCCATAAAGGTGTGACCTTTTACATAAAAATATCTTTAAATGTGGAAATTTGATTAGAAACCCCTTGAATGTTGATCATATGAATAATTTGGGGCTGGTAAATGATTAATTAACTCTTGGAGAATGGTACAAACCTTGAATAAAGGTAGAGTTAGTGGGTTAAATTCTCAAGGCCTGAAATGAAAGAGTAAATGATTAATTACTCTTGTAACTATTGTTTATAAACTTGTAACGTGTTGAGGTGTTAAGGAAAGGAAACTCTTCGGCTATTAAACTTGCTTGAGTTGAGAATCTTCACTCAAGGTAGGTTACGGTTTAATTGGAGTTAAGACTTGTTTTAGTGCTTGTATGTTGTGAATTAGGTGACTTGTAATTGGTCTTCGAATATGTTTGAATTGATGAGTATGATAATATAACTGCTTGAATGAATAAGTTATGCTTACATTTATGAACTTGATTAAAGATCTTGAAATTATAAAGTGCACGTTGATTAGTGCACAATATTTACCCTAAGTGATAAAGATTGGAACCATAGGTTCATATTGGTTATGGGGTCGGGTACCACGCCGATATGGATATTATTGATGTTATTATAGATCGGGTACCACAATACAGTACAGATATTGATATTAATTTCATTGTTATAGATTAGGTACCTCGAGCTGGTATGTTACATGGCTCCTGGTGTGTTTCCTGCAGGTCATGGATAGTTGAACTGAAATAAGTTCCTTTAGCATGTGTGTACACATTTACAGTTACTTTTACATTGTCTCTTGATATTGTGAGTTGGAAAGTAATTTTAAGATGAAACTTAGGGTAATTACCTGTGAACCCTCTTGTACTGGCCACAAGATGAATAACCACTAAAACTATCATGTATGTTAACCCTCTTGTCGTTGCCTCTAAAGGCACAACAGCGAATCTACTCAATACTCTTAGCATGATCAATTACCTGCTGAAAAATAGCCCTTATAGTGACTAGATGCTCAGTATCCAAATGGAGAGGATTAATCAACCTCTTCACAAACCTCATAATCTTCGCTTCCTCTATTAGAAAGCTCATTAACTCATGTCAAGACAATGCATGAAACAACCTGGTGTTATACTCAGTAACACTCATGGTACCCTGCTCAAGATCATCAAACTGGTCCCTCAGACTCTCTCTAATGCTATGAGGCACATACTTCTTGAGGAAGGCCTCAGAAAACTATGGCTAAGTCATAAGTGGAAATCCATCTAGCCTGCAATCCTGATAAGACATCCACCACTTCTTCACCAGTCCTACCATCTGAAAGTAGTGTAGTCCACACCATATCACTCAACCAAACTGAGGTTATGCAACCTCTCCTTATAGCTTACCAAGAACTCATTAGCATTATTCTCTGGTGCACCAGCGAATAGGGGAGGACCCATCCTAACAAAGAGATCAAAAATTTTCTGCTCCTATAATTTCATCATTGGCCTAGCCACAACCGATGTTGAAATAAGTGGTAATTACAAGCATTTTTGAGAGGATCCACAACATTTGGCTTTGCTTGGGGAGTCTGAAAACCCTAAATTAGTATCTTCTCTGGAGGTTGAACCCTAACTCTAGTATGTGAACCATTAGGAGTGACAGGTAGAACACTTTTCTGATCCATGCCCTCCAAGAACCTCGATATGCAAACCATAGTATCTTGTAGAACTAGAGTGCTAGTAAACCCTGTCGCACCTGGGCTGGCCCTAAACTCTCGAGCTGAAAAACCACATCCTCAATCTCAATATCAGGCTCAGGGGATGCTGCTCTAGCACGACCTAGAGCTGGTGCATCAGCCCGTGTCCTACCTTTTCCATGATCTTAACCCCGTGATGGGGCCTAGCAGAAGGTGTGAGTTCATTGTCTCATGCCGCAGTGGACCTAATTCTCACTATCTACAAAAGAATGAAAATGAAGTTTAGAAAACTCAAGAGATAAGTGATTTTGCACAATAAGGAATCAAAGAATAAAACTTTCCTTAAAATGTCTCTTAGCCTCCCGAAGATATATAAGAATGTCATCATATCGATCCACGAAACTCTACCAGACACTTACTCTTGTACTCATGAGACTGATGGACCTAGCTCTCTGGTATCAAATTATCACGATCCAAAATCTGGAGTTGTGATGGCACAAACCCCGAACCCACCTTGGTATGCAAACTAACTCTCAAAACACAACAAGAATACAAGTAAAAAAATAAAATAATGGACACTAACACAAAGAGTCTCAATATCCTTAATAACCTTAAATGTATGAAAAAGAAATGTACAAAAATCCATCCCACGACTCAGAGTCATGTGTACAAGAGCTTGGTAAAGTAAAAGAGTAAGAAATACTGAGTCTAACACATCATTGTCCAATACTAAAAGACATAATCAAAAAGAGAAGAAATGAGTAAAACTTTGAATGCCAGGATCTTACCACATATTAGAATCCGCACAACCCCGAATGAGTCAGAAACACTGCTAGAGAGTGGTACTAGGATCTGCATATGAAAAGATGCAAGAAAATGTAGGGTGAGTACTACTATTGATACTCAGTAGGCATTATAAGTCGACCGAGCTTAAGTAGGCACTATACCAAATAAAGAATGTCAAATAAATCTAGCAAGTTGAAAAGTCTCAACTGTTCAATAATAATAATCCAAATGAATACAGCAATGCATTACGATAATAAAGAATGAAATGCAATGCAATATGATGCAATAAAATGCAATGGCCAATATCTACTGATATACACCCCCTCCGTAGTGGAATTCTATGAGGTAAGACCCATGGGAGACTGGCAAAGTCCTTATATCCTTCTTAGTACCTTTTCCTTCTAGCAAACATTATCATCTTTCTCAATATCACTGCCCAGACTCAAACTAGGGCCAAAATCAATATTTTTTTAAATAGAAAGAGTTTTTTTATCATTACGAACTAGTGATCCATGAAAATAAATATATGTATGATAACAATAATAATATTTATGCAAAAGTAACGGTTATAACTACAATATACTCCTCAACTCAAAAGCACAGGCTATATGACTCAATATCAAAGAATTTTCTAAATCTTGCCCGAAGGCCATATCTGTTTGTCAACCCATTACTTTCCATATTGTGCCAATCATGACAATTAAACCATCTAATATATGTAATAATTCATGAAACATCCCAAACACAATATCTGAATTAATTCATCCAAATCTCAAGCCATGCGTTGGTAAAAACCATAATTCGAGTATCATAAAATTGAATTATCACAATAAGTACCTCAACCCAATATTTCACCCAACTCATAACATGCTTTAAATGATAAGTTCTCACCCAAGCTAAGTCTGAAGAAGAGTAAGTCATAACCTATCTCAAAGCTGAATCGTAAGCCCACATGATCACACAATGACCTTCCCTCTCTGAATGGCCTCGGAATGCTTCAAACTATCAGCAACATACTCTACACACACACACACACACACACACATATATATATATATAGCCATTGATATTCATATATTAACATATAAGTTAGGATCAAAAAGTCAACCCTCTGAATTTGGCAACAAAATTGGAAAAAAAAATTGAAATCATTTTACCCATAAGATAAGAAACTCAAATGTAAAAATAAATTAAAAGCGGAGCTTAAAACTGACCTAAAATCATCAATTTCCATTCTCTTAAATTTTGGAGAAAAAGACCCACACATTCAATATGTAATAATTTTGTGAAATTAATGGGGAATCATTGGGGAATTACCAAAAGGAAGGTTAGAAACTTTTCCCCCTCCCCCTTAAAGAATCTTTTGAAAACTCCGAAAAAATCACCATAATTTGAGCTCTAAAACTCCCAAGTGACTTATTCTTTGCAAATACGAGCACTGTGTTACAATTGTAACTTTATCTGACCCAATCAGCTCATGATTGGGAGAGCCCCATCACAATCACTATGAATGGACTCAGACCTCACCCATATATTCCCTTTCACAAATGCGAGAATCCACCCCATGAACACAAAGGCCAATAGAAATAAACTAGTTAAACTAGGAGTTGTGCATCAGCTATGGACCAATCTTTAAATCACCTCTCAAAACTCATCTAAAATATCCTGGACATGAACCAATAGTGTAAATCAGTCACAAAACACATTTCAAACCTGATGGAGTTGTCAAAATAGCTTTCCAAGTTTATTTAGGTCAAATGTTGATCAAGGTCAACTCAAGTCATAAGGAAACCTTATAATCAAACCAAATAATCAAGACACCCCTGCAAGCCTTAGGAACATGTAACAACCGGGTCCGTCATTGTGGATAAACTTTTCGTGCCAAGTTTTGGGTTAAAAAACTTCCAAGTTTGGGAGTTGGAAATTCTGGGCTAGGCTAGTCTCGAACAGTTTTTGTGCAAGGTATGGTCTAGGGAAATCCCGGTAAGAATTGGGTAGTGTGTATTATAGTGAGCTAGTTTTTCTGTTAGCCAATACATAGAGAAGTCTAGGGTACTTTTTGAAAGTGAATTCAGGTGAGTAGATCTCTCGATATTAAGGTGGCACTTTTGGGGAACTTTATGACTTTTTGCCCCGTGTCAACTTCCATAGCAGTTGACACAGTGCGGTAGCAGACTCCACTATAGCAGAATAATTTCTTCTATAGCAGAAGTCAACTTTGGTCAGCACCACCATAGCGGCCGGTTCCGTTATAGCAGACTGAGATGGGATTTAATGCAGAAACTACCCCAAAATGTTTAGTTTTCATCAAGAACATTTTAGAGAAGGGCAAGGGAGATTTTGGGTGAACCTTACTCATTTTTCATCATTTTTCATTCCAAAGGTAAGGTTTCTACTCCCCTAACTTAGTACTATTTTTCCTATGTGATAGAATTGCTAGTTTAGGCATAGGGGAAGGTTTGGATTGACCTAGAAATGGTAGAATCCAGGAAAAAAGGGGATTCTAGGGAGTAGAAGTTCTTGGATCTTGATATTATTATTGGGTTATGATCAATTAGCCATAATTCTCTAAATGTATCCACAAAAATAATAGAACTAGGTGATGCTATGGTGGGAAAGCCCGGGAATGGGTGAAATGATCATAGTTTGGCCTGGGAATTGGGATTTTTGCATAATCCTGGTAATTAGTAGGCCATATGGACTGATTTTAGTGTCTTGCAATTATTTTTAGACCAAGAACAAGCACAGGCTTCGGAACACGAGAAGGCTCCAATCTAGTAGAGCTTTTGTGTAACTCGAGGTAGGTGATGGTTATTAATTTCCCAATATGCAGTATGTTTTCAGGTACTATTGCTTAGTATTGTGTGAGTTTCATGCTTAGGGAATAAGGTTGTGAATGTATCCTTATCTGGCTATCAGTCTTGTGAAATGAACTTGTGCTATTGCGTGTTGGTTTACAAGTATGCTTTCATTCATTATTTGTTGATTGATTGGATTTTTGTGTGATATTCGGTTAGCTCGGGTACCACGCCTGATATAGGATACATATTGGTTGGCTCGGGTTCCCCTCCTGGAATGGGATACTTATGGGTTGACTCGGGTACCATGCCTGGTACGGGATTCATAATGGTTGGGTCGAGTACAATGCCTAGTACGAATTTGATTTACTTGCATTGATTGTATTCTTTCTATGGTTCCATGAGTAGACCGGGTTGTATTATTGAATTGTGATTTTTGCATATAGTCCATGAGAGGCTGGGTGGTTACATTTAAATGTGAGATGGGCCTTAGTGTAGATCGGAGTTTCATGTTTAACACAAAGGTAGTGTCCTAGGGATCCTTGGTGGGTTCGGGATATGTAAAAAGGATATATGCCATTGAGATTTGGTGTTGTCAATGGTTGTTAAGTGGTTACATGTGGTAGATAATTTAAGGAAGATACTTGTAGTCTAGTTATACTATTGGCTTGTTTACATGTTTACTTGGCTTTACTCAGCTTTAGTTTATTATTCATATCTTATTTATTGGAGCTGGCCGATAATCCTACCAGTACACGATGGTTGTGTACTGATTCTTCACTTGCCTTTCTTTTTGTGAGTATAGGACATCTTCTAGCAGCTGAAGCACGACCTCACTTGTAGATTCGGCGAATTCAGAATTCAAGGGTAAGTTGTTCTTTCGGGATACCTTGATTTTGTCCATGACTATGTTATAGCCCACTTATTTTGAGCTTAAGCTGTCTTTTATTTTTGTAGTTGTATCCCCATACTCTAGACAATTGGTAGAACATTTTGGTACAGTGACTTTTATGTTCTAGGGAGGTTTTTCGCAGATTCTTATATTTTTAGTGTTTTGAGATTATGAATGATAGTTTATTTATTACAGACTGGTTTTGAGCTATTAGATTATACTAAGTGTTGGATTAATATTGGTTCGCTCATCCGGGGGTTTTGGGTGGGTGCCACTCACGATGGGTTGGGTCGTAACAAAGATGGTATCAGAGCCCTAGGTTCATTGATCTCATCATACCAAAATGAGTCTAGTAGAGTCTTGCGAAATGGTACAAAGACGTCTGTACTTTTCTTCGAGAAGCTTTACGACTTTAGGAAAAATCTCTCTTCTTTCTTCCCTCGTGCTATAACTTGATTTCAATTAGTACCTGGTGATATAAATTGGTATCTAACTCCTTTCACTCTTTGTCTACAGATGGTTAATACGAGAAACAATGGAGCGAGAGCAGTAGTCCCACCAACGGGCCTAGTTGTCAGAGGCAGCGGAAGGGGCCGAGGTAGAGCAACACCTGCTAGGGGTAGAGCTCAAAGAGCTACAGGTGCATGAGAGGCGACCCCTCCCCCACCCCAGGATCAGGTTGAAAGGGAGGTTGAGGTTGTTGTTGAGGAGGACGTAGAACAGGCGAAGGCAGCACCAGCTGGAGTTGTAAGCCTTCTTTCTATCATGCCCAAAGCATTTTTGCAGGTGTGGAGCTTTCTTAGTGGACTAGTTGGTGAAGGATCCACCCCCATAGGTAATACATATCAGGTTCTGGTCACCTAACCAGTGGTTGCAGTGGCTCCTTGGATGGATGCGGCATCGGGTACTGATGAGTTCTTCCGTCCGCTGCTAGGACCAGTTATGACTGGGAATGAGCACGAAATGCTGACTAAACTTCTGAAGTTTTAACCCCCTATGTTTCAGGGTACTGAGAAGGAAGATGCTTATGAGTATATCTTGGACTGTTATGAGAGGTTGCACAAGCTAGGGATTGTGCAATAACATGGGGTTGAGTTCATCACTTTTCAGCTGTAGGGTGATGCTAAGCAATGGTGGAGATCTCATATGGAATGTCGGTCATCTGTTTTGCCTCCACTAACTTGGACAGAGTTTCATGCTCTCTTCTTAGAGAAGTATGTGCCCCGTACCCTGAGGGATAGTAAGAAGGACGAGTTTTTTGCTCTTGAGAAGGGTAATATGTCAGTTTCAGCATATGAGGCCAAGTTTAATGCCTTATCTAGTTTTGCTACTCAGTTGTTGGGCACCGAAGAGGAGAGGATTCAGTTGTTTGTAAAAGGTTTGAATATTGAATTGCAAGTGTTGTCCATGCACATGACTTCAGCACAGAAGAGCTTCAATGAGGTCACAGACTATGTAAAGAAGTTAGAGGGGGTCAGGCAGGTTGGACAGGCTAAGGTGTTAGTCAAGAAGTCCCAGAATGATGGAAATTTCATTAGTTCATACTCAAGGGGCTATAATCAGCAGGTGTACTCTGCCCGTCCTATTCAGGCAGTTTTTCCAGCTACCACAGGTGGTCGTCCGAGAGCTAGTAAGCAATTTTTAGCTCCTAGAGGCCAGGGAGCTTCTGACACATCTACCAATAGGCCTACTCTTGATCGTGGGTGTTTTTATTGCGGTGATCTGGGTCACTTTAAAAGAGAGTGCCCTCACAGACAGATGGGTAATCAGACTCAGCAGCAGTTTAAGGCTGTGGTTCCAGCAGGAAGAGGCGGCCATGCTAGAGGTTGTCCACAGGGTGGGCGAGGTAACTTCCAGGGAGGTCAGGGAGATAGAGAAAATAGTGGCACGGGCAGGGGAGTGGTGCAGCCAGCTAGGGAAGTTTCTTGGATTAATGACCAAGCTCATTGTTATGCTTTTCCAGGGAAGTCTGAGGCTGAGGCATCAAACACAGTGATCACAGGTACCATTCTTGTATGTGATAGGATGTCTTCTGTACTATTTTACCCAGGTTCTACTTACTCTTATGTGTCTATGAATTTTGCCTTGGGTCTGGATTTGGTTTGTGATGTCCTTGATTTCCCTATTCATGTTTCTACCCCGGTTGGGGAGTCAGTGAAAGTGACTCATGTTTATCGTACTTGTCTTGTAATGTTTGTGGGGTTGCATACTTGGGTAGAGTTGGTCATTTGGACATGTTAGAATTCAATGTTATTTTGGGCATGATCTGGTTGTCTTCTTATCATGCAGTGTTAAACTGTAATACTAAGACTGTAGCTCTAGAGATTCTGAGTAAGGATAGGCTAGAGTGGAAAGGTGTGTACATGCCTAAGCCGTCAAAAATCATATCATTTGTCCAGACTAGAATGCTAGTAGGGAGAGGTTGTTTGATCTTCTTGGCTCATCTTTGGGATGGTAGTGTGGAGTCCCCATTGATTGAGTCAGTTTTGATTGTTTTGGAGTTTTAGGAGGTGTTCTCAACGGACCTGCTTGGTATGCCTCTGGATAGGGATATATATTCTTGTAAGATTTGGAACCGGGTACTCGCCCAATTTCCATTCCTCCATATCGTATGGCTCCGACAGAGTTGAGGGAACTTAAGACTCAGCTTCAGGAACTCTTAGATAAGGATTTTATCCATCCCAGTGCTTCACCTTAGGGTGCTACAGTCTTGTTTGTGAATAAGAAGGATGGTAGTATGTAGATGTGCATAGACTACAGGCAATTGAACAAGGTTACCATCTAAAACAAGTACCCTTTACCCCATATAGACGATCTCGTTGACCAACTTTAGGGTGCGTCTGTGTTTTCAAAAATTGACTCAAGGTCAGGGTACCATCAGTTAAAGATTAGGCCCAAGGAAATCCCTAAGACTTTTTGTTGGACTTGGTATGGGCATAACGAGTTCCTAGTGATGTTGTTTGGGTTGACCAATGCACCGGAAGCATTCATGAGTTTGATAAATGGGGTATTCAATAATTATCTGGATTCGTTCACCATTGTATTTATAGATGACATCTTGATCTACTCCAAGAGTAGGGAGGAGCATGTTGAGCATCTTCGCGTTATGTTGGATATTTTGAGGCACCAGAAGTTATATGCAAAATTTTCTAAGTGTGAATTTTGGTTGACTTTAGTCGCTTTCCTTGGGCATGTAGTGTCAGAAAAAAGGGTGATGGTTGATCCCTAGAAGATTGAAGCAGTTAAGAGTTGGGTCCAACCTAGCTCTGTGACTGAGGTGAGGAGTTTTGTGGGGCTTGCAGGGTACTACCGTAGATTTTTCAAGGATTTTGTGTCCATTTCTACTCACTTGATAAGGTTGACTTAGAAGGAGGTACCATTTTTGTGGTCCAACAAGTGTGAGAAGAGCTTCTAAAAGCTCAAGACACTTCTTACTACAGCTCACATTCTATCATTATCGGTTGAAGGTAACAATTTTATTGTATATTGTGATGCTTCACATTTGAGTTTGGGTGTTGTGTTAATACAGGACAGAAATGTTATAGCATATGCCTCTAGGTAGTTAAAGGCTCATGAGAAAAATTATCCAACCCACAATTTAGAGTTGGCAGCGGTGGTTTTTGCACTCAAAATTTGGAGACACTATCTCTATGGTGTCAAGTGTAAAGTGTTCGATCATTGCAATCTGCAGTATATATTTACTCAGAAAGACTTGAATCTGAGGTAGAGGAGGTGGATGGAGTTATTAAAAGATTATGATGTGACCATCCAGTATCATCCGGGTAAGGCTAATGTGGTGGCAGACGCATTGATCCAAAAACCAATCAGCGTGTGCAGTTTGGCTTGGTTGGGGTGTCTAAACGACCATTGGCAAAGGAGATCCGGGCTCTAAAATCTAAGTTCATGCAATTGGGCATCTCAGAACAGGGTGGGGTGTTGGCCAGTATTGATGCCAAATCCACTTTCATAGAAGAGATAAAGGCCAAGCAGTTTCAGGATTCACAGTTGAGCAAGCTTTGGAGCAAGATAATAGCTGGAGAGTCCAAGGATGCCATGTTAGACTCTGGCAGGGTGATGAATTTAAGAGGAAGGATTTGTGTTCCTTGGGTTGATGACATAATTTAGAAGGTGTTGACAGAGGCTCATGGTTCGCGGTATTTGATTCATCCGGGCGTAACCAAGATGTACTGGGATTTTAGGAAACTTTACTGGTGGCCTGGGATGAAAAGGGGCATAGTTGAATTCATGTCCAACTGTCAGAATTGTCAGCAGGTCAAGTATGAGCACCAAAGTCCTGCAGGACTAATTCAGAGAGTTCCCATTCCCAAGTGGAAGTGGGAAAGGATAGCAATGGATTTTGTGGTGGGACTTCCCAAGACTTTGGGAAAGCATAACTCTATTTAGGTCATTGTGGACAGGATGACCTAGTCAGCTCATTTCATTCCAGTCAAAGTGGACTATAATTCATAGTAGTTGGCTAAGATCTATGTTAAGGAGATCATGAGATTGCATGGGGTACCACTGTCCATCATTTCAGCACAACATTCCATTCTTAGACAGACGGTCAGTCGGAGAGGACAATCCAGGTGTTGGAAGATATGCTAAGAGCATGTGTGATTGACTTTGGGGGTCATTGGGACCAGTTTCTACCATTGTGTGAGTTCTCGTACAACAACAGCTACCACTCCAGTACCGACATGGCACCATTTGAAGCCCTGTATAGGAGGGGAAGCAAATCACCTATAGGGTGGTTTGAGGCAGGAAATATGAAGCCTCTGGGTGTAGACTTGGAAAGGGAAGTGTAGGAAAAAGTAAAGGGCATTCAGACCAAGTTGCTGGTAGCCCACAGCAAGCAGAAGGAGTACGCAGACCACAAGGTAAGGGACATGGATTTTTAGGTTGGTGAGCAAGTATTATTGAAGGTATCAGTGATGAAAGGCGTTATGCATTTCGGCAAGAAGGGCAAGCTCAGCCCTTGATATATCAGTCCATTTGAGGTTTTGAAAATTGTAGGGTCAGTGGCTTATAGTTTAGCACTACCACCCAGTTTATCAGGAGTCCATCCAGTCTTCCATGTATACATGTTAAAGTGATACCATAGGGATGGGCAATACATTATTAAATAGGATGAGATATTACTAGACAAGGATCTTCAGTACGAAGAGGAACCAGTTGTGATTCTTGATCGAGATGTCCGGAAGTTGAGGACAAAGGAGATCAAATCTGTGAAAGTTCAATAGAACCATTGTCCAGTTGAGGAATCCACTTGGGAAACCGAGAGGGACATGCGGGATAAGTACCTTCACTTGTTTGAGGATTCAGGTACTATACTTTTCCCTCTATTATTTCATCTTTTTGGGTTTTGATCATTCGGGGATGAACAATGGGTAAATTGGTATCTGTTGTAATGATCGGGTTTGTCGTTACAGGTAAACTTTTCATATCAAGTTTCAGGTTAGAAAACTTTCGGGTTTCAGAGTTGGAAATTCTGGACTAGGCTAGTCTCGAACAATTTCTGATCAACATATGGCCTAAGGTAATCCGAGTAAGAATTGGGTAATATGTCTTGTAGTGAGATAGTTTTTATGTTAGCCAAGACATAAAGGAGTTCGAGGGACTTTTTGAAAGTGAATTCGGGTGAGTAGAACTCTCGGTATCAAGGTTGACGTGAAGGAGTTGTTCTGGGACATCGGTGATTCAATATGTATTGTAAAATGGGCACTTTTGGGGAACGTTATCACTTTCTATCCCATGTCATACAGAACGGTAGTGGCCTCTGCTATAGCAGAATAATTTCAGCTATAGCGGAAGTCAACTTTGGTCAGTATTGCCGTAGTGGTCGGTTCTGGTATAGCAGTGGTGCTATAGCGATGTACGAACTGCTATAGCAGACTGAGATGGGATTTAATGCAAAAACTTTCGTAACATGTTCAGTTTTCATCAAGAATGTTTTGGAGAAGGGCAAGGGCAATTTTTTGCAAACCTTACTCGGTTTTCACCATTTTTTGTCCCAAAGGTAAGGTTTCTACTCCCCTAACTTAATATTATCTTTCCTACATTATAGAATTGCTAGTTGTGGGCATGGGGGAAGGTTAGGATTGACCTAGGAATGGTAGAATCCAGGGAAAAAAGGGATTCTAGGGCGTAGAAGTTCTTATATGTTGATATTTTTGTTGGGTTATGATCAATTATCCATAGTTCTCTAAATATATCCATAAAAATGATAGAACTAGGTGAATTTATGGTGGTAAAGCCCAAGAATAGGTGGAATGATCATAGTTTGTCCTGGAGATTGGGATTTTTGCATAATCTGGGTAATTAGTAGGCCATGTGGACTGATTTTAGTGTCTTGCAATTATTTTTAGACCAAGAACAAGAACAGGCTTCGGAACACAGGAAGGCTCCGATCTGGTAGAGCTTTTGTGTAACTCGAGGTAGGTGATGGTTATTGATTTCCCAATATGCAATATGTGTTCAGGTACTATCGCTTAGTATTGTGTGAGTTGCATGCTTAGGGAATGAGGTTGTGAATGTCTACTTATCCGGCTATCAGTCTTGTAAAATGAACTTGTGTTATTGCTTGTTGGTTTACAAGTATGCTTTCGTTCATTGTTTGTTGATTGATTGGATTTTTGTGTGACATTCGGTTGGCTCGATTACCACGCCTGGTACATGTTACATGTTGGTTGGCTTAGGTACCACGTCTGGTACGGGATACTTTTTAGTTGGCTCGGGTACCACGTCTGGTAAGGGATTCATAATGGTTGAATTGGGTACCACACCTGGTACGAGTTTGATTTACTTGAATTGATTGTATTCTTTCAATGGTTCCATGAGTGGATCGAGTTGTATTCTTGAATTGTGATTTCTGAATATGGTCCATGAGAGGACGAGTGATTATATTTAATTGTGAGGTTGGCCTTAGTGTAGATCGGAGTTGTATGTTTAACACATAGGTAGTGTCCTAGGGATCCTTGGTGGGTTTGGGATATGTAAAAAGGATATATGCCATTGAGATTTGGTGTTGTCAATGGTTTTTAAGTGGTTACATGTGGTAGATAATTTAAGGAAGAGACTTGTAGTCTAGTTATACTATTGGCTTGTTTACATGTTTACTTGGCTTTACTCAGCTTTAGTTTATTATTCATATCTTGTTTATTGGAGCTATCGATAATCCTACCAGTACATGATGATTGTGTACTGATTCTTCACTTGCCTTTCTTTTTGTGAGTACAGGACATCTTCCAGCGGCTGAAGCACGACCTCACTTGTAGATTCGGGGAATTCAGAATTCAAGGGTAAGTTGTTCTTTCGGGATACCTTGATTTCGTCCATGACTATGTTACAGCCCACTTATTTTGAGCTTAAGCTGTCTTTTATTTTTGTAGTTGTATCCCCGTACTCTAGATAATTGGTAGAACATTTTGGTACAGTGACTTTTAGGTTCTAGGGAGGTTTTTCGCAGATTCTTATATTTTTAGTGTTTTGAGATTGTGAATGATAGTTTATTTATTACAGACTGGTTTTGAGCTGTTAGATTATACTAAGTGTTGGATTAATATTGGTTCGCTCATCCGGGGATTTTGGGTGGGTGCCACTCATGATTGGTTAGGTCGTGACAGAATCGAACCAAACCTCCACCCCGGTTAAAAATCATTCTCCGAACCTAGTGAAATTATCAAAACTCAAATCCAACCTTGCCAACACCAAATATTAACTTTGGTCTAACTTTCTAGTTTCAAATTTTTAAAACTAAAAAACTCTTTCAAAACTCATATGATCACCTCGGAAATTATACCACTCATCTATGCAAGTCACAAATACCAATCCAAAGCTATAGGGAGGGTCAAATGAGGAAAATAAATAAAAATAACAAACAACCTTGAGGATCATTACATGGGATTCATCCAAGTTAAACAAAATATTGGAATTCATCATCAACAAAATTAAAAAAATAGAATAATAATAATACTAAACTCATCCAAAATTGGATTGTTTGGGCCCAACCAATCTCTCTATTCAGTTGATCAGAGGTTGGGCCCGCTATCTTCTTCTGAAATTTGGTTCATTTCTCATTTTTTTTGTTTGTCTGGATGGGTACTGGACCATTTATCATCTCAAAGTTGCGCGTTGACCCGTTCGCTAGCTAACAAAAACTCATTGAAAGGGTTGAGTTAAAGTGATATGTTGGCTTGGTCCATCACAGAATATTGATAGTAAATTCAGATTTAGTGGATTTGGTATATTCGATATATCAAAAAAATAAAAGAAAAGGAATTAGTAAGTAAACAAGAAGAGATTTGTAATAGTTGTAACACTTAATCGAATTCAAACAATGCATATTTTGTTTTATCGTTAAAGAAACATTTATCTACTATTAATGAAAATTAACACTTTAGGAGATATATCACATAACAATTAGTGAATTTCAAAACTTAAACACATCATCTATTCAAATAGAAAATCGAACCACCCTTTATAGGACTTCAAAGACTAAGTTAAATTAAGATCAACAAATTCATGCTCACAATAACAAAACTGAAATTAATGCTTAAATAAATATTGAAGGCATAGAAAGACTGAAATTAATTCTAAAATAATAGTTCAGCAGATTTCAGGCAAGTAAAAGATTGAGTTTTGAAAATTACTAAAACTAGTAAACAACATAAAAGATATCACGTCAATGCTAAAAAAATATAGTCAGGCCAAGGAAAATACCATTGGAATTCTGAACTTCTTGGATACATTCATCTCTCAGACCCTTTTAACAAGTTAGGATCTCAGACCCTGAAGTTAACAAGTTCAAAATATTTCTGCGGGGTGTTGAGATAAACCCTCAAACCCCTTTAAACTCAAGTTAAGTTTATACTAACATCATTCTTAGCTGAAATAAAAAATGAAAACAAACACATAACTACAAAAACCTAACATGTATGAGCAGATTAAAATCAAATCTAGCACAGATCATGTATGTCTATCTGATGCATATAAATAAAGTTTAACTATGAATAATACTTCTACATACGAAAAGAAAAAACAACCAAAGCATTTGACTCAAGAAAAACTAACTAATTATGCAAAAAAAAAAAGACAGGATTTAGAAGCATTGAGAAAGGGAAAAATTACTAGACATATAATGAAAAATGATCATGCCTTATTTCAAATTAAAAAAGAGGAAATATTATATTACTGAAATAAAGAAAATAACCTAGCACAAGAAATCAAAATTAAACTACTATTTGATGAAAAAAATTCTAAAGGAAAAGAGGATTACATTCTTTGAAGCAGCAAACACAAATGATGAGCTAACGAAGATCGATGCCACCACTATCTTTGACTCGACAACAATGAACGCTAAAAATGAAAAAATATTAAGACAAAAAGAACTCGAGGAAATTGAAAAAAAATTGAAAAAAAAAACTCAAAGCCTTAGGATTAGAAATCTAATTTTATCCAAGTTAGATTTGTGTAAATTCTTTTTATTAGAGCCCAAATTTGTTCCCTAACATATAGCAAGGATAGGCTCTTATATAACCTTTCAAATCCTCACTAGTTGGGGTTCCCAATCATTGGAGGAGAGTAGAAATTTAGAAATCCCTTGAATTATTGTTACTGTCTGGGATTTGTATGAAAAAAGAGAGAACCAATCTAAAATAAAAGGAAAAAATGACAAAGTGAGGAAGAAATACCTTTTCCTGGGTTCATACAGATGAAAAGAATACTGAAAATAGCCTTGGTGACAGAAAAGGTTCATCGATCTGGGCTTTAGAATTCAGGAGAAATGGGGCGGCTTGAGAGGATATAGAGGGTCAGTGTTTGCTTGTTTACTTTGAGGATAAATGAGAAAATAAAGAGGGGTATGTTGTATTAAAGAATTATGTGGATCATGTCAGAGCGGGTCGATCGTCTGGGGTCCAATATGAGGGATTAGAATGTATTAGATTAGAGATTGAAAAGTGGCTATCATTTTTGAATTAAAAATATAGGCTCATGTGTTATAATCGCAGTCAGATTGAATTTAGATTGTATCTAAATTTGATTACAAATTAACTGATATTGACACAGTTAAAATAAAATTGAGATAAATTATTTATCCTAATTAATTAATCAAGTTTTTTTATTTAACAGAGTAAAATAATTATTTTAAAAATGGCTTAATTATAATAATTAAATTGTAATTTACCCAATTTTGATAAAATAGAAATACATTCTTAATTTAGACAGTTATTTTGATATAAAATAATTTTCATATTTATAATGTTCAAAAAGTTATATAAAAATACATATTGGGGTAATTTTGCAAAATAAAATGGCACAATCTTCTTGAAAAGAAATTTGAAAATATTTTTGACTTTTATAATTTATTCTACTTTATTTGAAAATGAGGAAGAAACTTAAATAATTAACAAAAACTGTGAAGGACTGAAATTGGTTGTTAATATATCACGATTAAAAAATTCAAAGTCATGATGAAAACCCTTCATCAACACATAAACACTTTGTAGAAACACATAAGAGAGAAATACAAAGCAAATAGTTTTAAAATTCAAAGCTTTTATAAGTAAAATACAAGAATGTGGAAGCTAAACTGTCTCAAAACCTAGTGTCACTAATACAAGAGCTTACTAATACTGAATATAGTGTTCAGTACATCAAACTATACAAGCAATCAAAAATACAGTAAAGAAATATTGATGAAGTTAGGTTAGGACTCCGGATGCATGGAGCTCACCATAACTTTGAATCAAGCATGGTCTCTGATAGTCAGGATCAATGAGGGCTGCTAGTACCAAGTTTTGCATCAAAAGATGCAGAAAGAGTAGAATGAGTATAAAATATATTGTAACGACTTGTTCCATCATTACACTAAATTAAGGCATAAGTACCTGGCTAGAAAAGTCCCTAGGTGAGAATTAAAAATGTTGGGCTAGGGTGAGATCAGACTAAAATATAGTGTTCTGTACCTTAGAGGTAATTCATATTTCATGTGATGTCATGTGGTAGTGTGGTTTCTATTTATGAGTATCCAACTGACTTAGGATCCCGTAGGAAGTTTTAGGATAAGAATCGGAGTCATAGAACTCCAGATATGATAGTTACTGCATTAGGAATAATTCATGATGTCTAAAAAATATTGTGAGTTACGAAATAAGGGTCTGGGAGAGAGATAGTAGTATTTTGGAAATCATCCTTTGTTGCAACAAGAGGACGCCTCATCACAATGGTCTATTGTGATGAGTCAATCCTCATTGCGATAATCTATCACGACAGAGAGCCGTCTATCATGATAAGATTATGGGGCAGCATACTTGTGCAACCTACAGTATTTTGAGTGATTCCTCCCATTATTCTATTTTATTTTAGAGCTCCAAGAAGTGGGTTTTTCAAGAAAACTAGGGCAAACTCCATCGTTTGAGGTAAGTAATCCGTAGAACTCTTAATTTATTGATTAATTATCGTTTTTAGATCTTGGGGGGAGAATTAATGGTTGATTTATTGTAATTAGGCCGTAGAAGCATGAACTTGGGGAAGACCTCTATGGGTAGGTATAAAATCACCTAGAACTGATCTTAAGTTTTGTTTTTATGAGTTCTAACATAAGATTATTAGTTCTTAACATGTTTAAGACTAGTGGGAAACCTTGAGTTCCATAAAGGTGAAATTTTTAAGTTTAAAAATGGTGGAAAAGCTATGAACTTGATTAGAAAGCTTGGATTCTTGATCCTATAAATGTAATGGGTCTAATTAGTAATTAATTAACCCTTGGGAAATGCTAGAAATATCATTTGACGGGTAGAATGATTGGGTTTGATTCTCAAAGTTTGAAATGAAGGGCAATTGGCTAATTACTCTTATATTACTATTATTTCTAGACCTTGTGCATTCCGTAGAGTTAAGAAAGGACAAAGAAGTGGTGAACTAGCTTGCGGGTGTTGTAGCTTCACTCGAGGTAGGTTATGGTTTGAATTGGAGTTAAGACTCACTTTATTGCATGTTTATAGTGAAATTGTATAACTTGTGATTGGTCTTTGATAAGTTGGTAATTTACCAACTTATTTAGCTCTTAGTCATGAGTTATTTCCTTGATTTGATGTGATTTAGAAGGATTTTATGCCATATTTGTCTTATATGCAGGCACTCTTGATCAATAAAGAAAGGAGAGGATTTGAACCCAAATGAGCCATAAATGGAGGCTAAGTCAAAAGATGACCGGGAGAGAAAAGATCTACTCAGGAGATGCGTAGGGACTTCCGAGTCATATGAAAGCACCTGCATTTCGCAGGTGCAAGCATGGGAGAAAGTTGGAATTCTGCCTTGTAATATGCCTACATGCATGCATCAAGTCATCAAGGAAGACTACAGGTGCTTGTGTAGATGGAGTCGCAGGTGAAGATTCTACACTGCCCAATAGAAGTGGCACTTGCATGCCGCAAGTCGTCATTGGCGGCTGCAGGTGCCATTGCAGATCCAGTCACAAGTTCCCCGAAGGGAAAAATGATCCAAAATGCCATTACATAATTAGAAAGCTTCCAAGACCCTTTTAGGGATCTGTGCAAGGATTATATACCAAGTTTTTCCCAATTAGAATATTATTGTTAGAGTACACTTTAGAGTACATGTTTTCTTAGATTTCTTCTTCCTTGAATTGAGAAAGACACCATTGTTGAATATTTGATCTTTGAATTAAAGATAGTTTATGAAGATGAATGGAATTAAAGGTTACACACTTGGTATATTCTCTTTTTCCTTCATTTTGAATAGCTAAATTCAATTTTAGGGGTGTGTGAATAATGTGTGTTTGAATTTTAGGATGGGTGTTGATTATTTGATTTATAATTTGTTATTATATATGGGTCTATTGAATCTTTCATGTTTTAGTTATAAAATTGATGGTTGCAAACATTAATTTAGCTTACTAATTATGTTCTTGCTTGAGAAAGAAGATCTTTAATTGGGTAAGGATTCAATGGTAGGGATTTGGGATTTCCACCATAAGTTGAGACTAGAAATAACTTAACTCACCTAAGCCAATTAGTTGTTTTTTACTAAACTATGGGGTTCGAGAGAAACCATGCTGTATATATGTTTGGTAGGTTGAAAAACAACTACACATGAATTGAACCAAGGCTACCTGCACTTTGATCAAAAATAGCTTGAATAATCAACCACAATCCCAATGCATGACCCCATCGGAAGTACACCCTTAGTCTTTTCATCCTTGATATAAACACTTGTATTTTCACCGTTATTTGTTACAAATTTGAAATTACGTTCCCAAAACTAATTCCCCTATTTACTTTACTTGTTAAAACATTGTGATTGGTCTTGTGAATTGACTTACAATTTATGTTAAATCTCCATACCAATCCTCATGGATTTGACCCCAACACGCATTGGGTTATTGTTTTGGGACGATCGTTGCCACCTCCTTTTAGGAGAGTTGCTTTGGACGTCATCAAAAATAGTGTCATTGCCAGGGATTGGCTTTTGATTGCCATTTATTGTTCATTGATTCAATTTAGTCTAGAGTCTTGTTTTCTTTTACGTTTTTATTGTTTCTAGTGTGGAAAATAGGTTACTTATGAGCCACGCTAGCGAGTAGTGTAGAGTGAATAGATTTATGGATATGGAATATGAGTCGGTTGTTCATGGTGCCGTGGGCACTATTAGGCTACCTCTCATTGTTGGTAATGTAGTCTTCCACATGACAAGCACTATGTTGCATTAGATCCAAATGATAGGATTGTATGGAGAACTAGCAAATGTGGATGCTAATCGACATATTCAAAATTTGGTTGAGATTTGTCAGCCTTTTAACATCCAAAATATTAGTCAAGAGTCAATCTGACTTTGGCTATTTCCATTTTATCTCATGGTAGAGGAAACCATTTTTCCAGAAGAACTCCCTGAGGTCTCTATCACATCATGGAATAGGTTAGTCGAGGCCTTCTTAGACCGATTCTTCCCACCTTTAAGGATGTTGCAATTGCGAGATAAGATCACAAACTTCTGCCAATTACCAGATGAGCCATTGCATGAGGTGTGGTTGAGGTTCATGAAAAAGTTATTATTGTGTCCGAACCACGGGCTACCAGAAGGAGTTCTATTACAAAGCTTTTATCGGCCTCTTGACTCCATGAAGAAGTCAGTAGTGAACACTATTATGGTTGGATCTATCATGGATCAAACATTTGGTCTTGCAACATCTCTTTTGTATAGAATGACGAAGATAAATAGAGCTTGGCACACGAGAGAGGCCGGGGTGACATCAGGTGTCACCTTTCCATCATGACCAATGAGATGAGAAGGAAAGAGGAAGAACGGGATGAGTCTATGGCCAAAATGATGACTCAAATTGAATTGCTAGCCAAACATAAGATGGGTGCCAGAAATAAAATTGTTAATACCATTAGAGCTCATGGAGTGAAGGCACATGTTGAGGATAGTGCTTACACATTAGTTGATGAGAAAGCTTATTACTTGTCAAATCAAATGGAGGGTTCTCGCCTAGGGTACCAAGGTGAAATCAAGGCTCTTGGCGACCTAGGGATAAGAATCAAGGTTGGAACAAGAAGCGAGGCAACCCATGGAGAGGTCATAGAGATAGGGACCGTGATGGTCCATGGAAAGATCATGAAAGAGATGATAATCATTATAATCATCAAAGTGCAAACCCTTATGTACCCTCTCTAAAAGCCAAGACCAACCAAAATCAACTGAGTGTTAGCGATCTTGATAGATCTAAAATTGAAGACATGTTGTCACGTGTGTTGAAGAAAGTAGAGTCTATGGACAATGGGGTGAGATATTTGAAGAGTGATGTTTCTACCCTTACCCAAACCGTGAGCACTTATTCAGCTTTGATCAAGCACTTAGAGGCCCAAATGAACCACTTGTCAATCCAAATAAACCCCCGCTTGAAGGGCACTCTTCCTAGTGACACTCTCCCAAACCCAAAGAGTGATGGCCATATGATGGCAATTATCACGAGAAGTGGGAATATTTTTGATTGTTTATCCAAACAAACAAAAGAAGTTGAGTTTGAGAAAAAGGATGATGAAAAGAATGAGAATGTAGTGGATGAAAATCCAAGTAAAGAGAAGGAGGAGGTGGAATCACCACCCCAAGTGGAAATTGATATAGAAGAAGAGAAAGAGGAACAAGCTTCAAGTGAGACAAAATAATTTCCCACGTGTCTTTCTCCGTACCCTCAAAGGTTAATCAAGAAAAAGGAGGACAATCAATTCAAGAAGTTTGTAGACTTATTTAGCAAGTTATCGGTAAATGTTCCATTGGTAGACTCTTTGTTGCAATTGCTGGGCTATGCTAAATTCATGAAGGAGTTGTTGAAAAAGAAAAGAATGATTGATATAGGCACGGTGGAAGTGTCACACTATTACATCACAATCATGGCAAGTAATATGGCCCTAAAGAGAGAAGATCTGGGTGTTTTTACCATTCCTTGCACTATTGGCGTTTATTTGTTCAACAAGGCTTTATGCGACCTTGGGGAAAGAATCAACTTGATGACCCTTGTGATCTTTAAGAAGTTGAGTGTTGGAATCTCCCAAGCCAATACCAATGATGCTATTGATGGCAGATAGGCTGATAAAATGCCCAACAGGAATCTTTTTTGATGTGTTGGTAAAGGTAGACAAAAATTCATATTCCCAGTGGACTTTGTGGTGTTAGACTATGATGTAGGCTTGGAGGTGCCTATAATTTTAGGGAGCCCATTTTTGTCCACCGGAAGAGCTCTCGTTGATGTTAAGATGGGAGAACTCAAATTTTGGGTGGGAAGCAAAAAGGTCACATTCAATGTGTGTCAACCGTTGAAGCCCCCGGATGAATATCGAGTCATATATGTGATTTCCAACAAGAAAGAGCTTGTTGAAAATCCTTGTGAAGTTGAGAGTGAAGGTAAACCACAAAGAAAGTAACTTTTTATGTGATGGTCGGGAAAAGAGGGACCACGAAGATTTCATCATTCCCGAGCCACCAAATATGGTGTAAGTGTATATTATTCCTCATGAAGCTCCACCAATACTCATATCCAATACGTTGAATGCTTGGCAAAGACACAAGTTGGTGACTCTTTTGAAAAAACACATGTGGAGTTTGGAATGGCATTATGCCATCGTATTGGCATGGCTCTGAACAAAACTTGATTCTTGAGGTACTATCATTGAGCCACGATGTAAAATCAAGTGCTTCTTGGGAGGCAACCCAAGTTTTTTTGAATTAATTTACTTCACCTTTTTATTGCTTTTGGTTTATTTTAGGAATGCATGGAGATTGGAAAAGTGCTAAGTGCTAAAAATCCCCGGGAAGGATATGTGACCACCTGTGTTTTGCATATGCCAATGTGCGGCATGTAGGTGGTATCACACATTGGAGGCAGTGTACCTGAAAGAAAAAGAAAATTTATTGGCTTTTGCAGAACCACATACGACTTGCATGTGGTGACCTGCGGCACGCATGTGCTGTCGCAGGTCCCAAACAGAGAACTGGGCATAATTTGGCTGAAATTTATCACATTCGAAACTACATACGAAATACAGGTGACCACCTGTGAAATGCAAGTGGTGTCGCAGGTGCAGGTGTGGGCTTTTAAATTATTTGACCTACCCGTTGACCTTAACCTGACCTAAAATTGACCCGTGACTCTTCTTCTTCTTTCACATCTTAAAATCGCCTATTTACCCCATTTTTCACCATTACAACTCCTAAAAACCTCTAAACTATCTTAATAATCTCCCTCAACTCTCAAACTATTCCCCACACTCTACTTTCTCTCCTCCACTATGCTTACCGCCACTACCACGGTGCTTTTCTAGTAAAAAAATCATGGGTCACCATTGTTGGGTCTAAAAGCTTCAATTTTTCACTCCCCACTTTATTATCTTCACTTGTGGTATGCTCTTTTTCATTAAATCCTTGTTTTTATGTTTTTTAGGAGTATTTTTAATGAAGCATGCTACTTGAAATCTACCATAATCTATTTTTGCTTGAGATAAGATTATTAAATTCAATTTTGGGTCTTTTTTGTTGTTATAGTTTGTAAAAAAATGGTAGATCTTGTTTATATAATTATGCATGTTGTTTGTGATGATTTTTAGCCTAAAATTTTGAGTTTAGGGTAAAGTTTGAGTAACCCACTCATTGGTAATGCATGTTTTGGCCCTATAATAGATTGGATGGCATCATTCTTAAGACCAAATCATCATTACTTTGGGTTTGATTGAAATATTGTTGTGTTGGGCTGAAATTATGAATCAATGTGCTCTTGAGTAGTATAGTCGATTATGAATTATCCGATGAGCGCTTTGGTTGAGTTAGAGTGATTATTGTCGTGTTTTGATATGCTTCTCATGATAAATCATATGGCTTGATATCCCCAATGATAGATGGGGTAACGTCCTTCTTATTGGAAGTCATTGAGCATATGTTACTTGTTGAGATTGTGGTCTTGTAATGCTTGTGAAGTTTTTTGGGGAAGTTTGAGTACCCATTAAACTTAAAAATTGGTCAACTATTTGCAGAAACATGCCTTGAAATTGTGTTGAATGTGTTTCATGCCTGTCAGGCACTTACATGCCATAAGCGTTGCCTTGCAAAATGCATATGCAACGTAAGTGAAAGTGGAGAGTTGAAAACTCATTGCCAATCACTTATGTTTCACATGCATGTCGCGAACTTCACCTGCGAAACACAAGTGGCAATAGAGGTATGGGTAGAGCTTGCCAGTCACCGCCAAGTACATGCAATAGCACGTGAGTGTCGCATGTTGTCTCATGTGAAATGCATGTGCTAGCCCATGTACCATCCTATCCTACCAGTTCACTGCCTAGCATATGCGAGATTACATGCGAGTCGCGGGTCTCCACCTATAAATCAAATGTAAAGCGCACATGCCAACAGTCAACTTGGTGTTGCTCCTTTCTTTTTGCATTCCATTTCTTGCTAATTCTTTAGCTTCTTATAATAATTTCCTTTATTTTATATCAAAAATACAAAAAGATGTTAGTTTTCTTTGATACTCACATCCCTCTGGCAGATCATGTCTTATAGCAGGGGTAACTTCAGTCGAACACTAAGAAACCTCCAACCTCAAGCACAACTAAGAGTAAGAATAAAGGTAAGATCTTGGGTAAGAAGAAGGCCCAAGTATCTACCCTAGAGGTTCCTTCGGTTCCTATTACTGCAGAGGAAAGAACCCATTTCAGTGAGGAGGGCATAAAACCCCTTTATGTCGAGTACAAAGCAAACCGATCATTCACACCAGAGTGTAATTTCAACCTAGCTGAGATTGGGGATGAATTCCCCAATATCACCAAGAAGTTTGCTGAGAGAGCATGGTCACCATATATGGACGTGCCTAGAGGCTACTTCCTATATGTGGTGCATAAATTTTATGCATCATACCAAGTAAAACAAGACTCAATGAAGCATCCGGGAAAGGCTGAAGACTTTCCTTGCTTGGCATATATGGTAGTTTGGGGTAAAGAGGACAATGTCACTCCTGAG
>QJPP01004269.1:0-31806 GCA_003996215.1 Jaltomata sinuosa
TTTCTCCGTGTATCGCCCATAAAGGGCGTGATGAGATTTGGTAGGCGGGGCAAGCTTAGCAGGTAATTGGGACCGTTTGAGATTCTCTTCAGAAGGTCGGTAGCGTTGCCCTATCAAGCTAGCTTTGCCTACGATGTTCTCAGCTATACATCATGTATTTTAATGTTTCGATGTTGCGTCGGTATGTCCCAGATGAGTCTCATATGTTGCAGTGGGATTCAGTTCAGTTGGATGAGGGTTTAGCCTTTGTTGAGGAGCCGGCAGCTATTTTTGGCCAGAGATGTCAGGAGATTGAGGTCTCGAGAGATCCCAGTTGTTAAGGTTCAGTGGAGGCACCGTCCAGTCGAGGAGGCTACCTGGGAGACCGAGAGAGATATGCGGGCCCAGTATCCGCAGCTGTTTGATCCTTCAAGTACCCTCTTGACCTTGACTTTCGAGGACGAAAGCCCTTTTTAGTAGTGGATGATGTAATGACCCTTCCGGTCATTTCCACGTATAAGTTTGAAGTCACGCAAATCGACAAAAGTTATCGTAAGTTCGTTAAGAAATTTCCTGAACTTTGGGTCAAATGTCTCAGGGCTTGTCTCCCAATATGTAAAGAGTTAGAAGTCCCCCGAAATACCAAATCGAAGGTCTACAAGTCTAGTTTCCAACGCATAAAACCTCACATCCAACCGATCTCGGAGTATAGAGTTATCACTGTTTTACCGCGGACTGTCTGGCAGAAAATGGGTTGCGAACCGGGTCGCGAACCGGGTTGGGTTAAACTCGATTTAAGCCTCAATTTTACGTTTTAAAACGCCATTTCAGTTCCGAAACAGTGATAAAATATAAGGGAGGTCCCCGAGAGAATTCTTGAGTATCAAAATCGTGTGCATTTGAAAATATTTTATTTAAAAGTCGAAGGTGGTAGGAAGTTATATTATATTATTATTACCTTTGAAAAATATTTTAACAGAGATAGTAAATTTAGTTATGTTGGAATTTATTATTATAATATAGTAGGTTTTGTTTGAAATAATTTTCTATGAATTATGGTATATCTAAAATATTATATTTATTTTACCACAAATTTACGCAATACCCGAATACATTCGCGATGGAATAGAATTACTTTGGTACGGACACCTCCCCTCCACGTGGAAGTGGAGGGAGTATACAACAAATGCTTGCTTCAGTAGGTGTTATTAAACTATGTGTGCTTAGTATTTTATTAGCATGACATAACTAAATAGCACTACACCCATTTATTAATAACAATCACCATATATGTTAGGTTAGGTTAGGTTGGAGTTATCTTTTCCTCCCATTAATATAAACTTGTATCCAGCATCCTTTTCCTTTGAGTATTCTTCACTAACACATGAATTATATTGATGATACACGTATTGATATTTTATGGTAAGGAGGGGATTCGATGGCTGGTTGGCATTTTATTTAATCTCCGAAAGAAAATCGATTATCTACGTCAAGTTGTTCCATCCCAAATCCGATTCCGATTCCGATTTAGTTTTGGATTTTCTTGGAGTGGTTCGAGCTTGGACATCGTTGTCTTAGCAGCTTGTCATCGGACGACAGGTAGGTTACGGTTTATTTTCCCTAGACTCCACATATATAGAATAAAATTGTATTAATGAGAATTCTTGGGTTGGTTTATTAGGTTGGTACCACAGACCTCGACCGCTTTATTCATGTCCGCCTACTTTTGTTCCTCCGTTGCTTTTAGTATTTGCCAATATATTTTATTTACCCTTGTGGTCCTGTGAGGCCTTGTTGACTCTGGAACATAGAAGGTGGGATTTTGGGAATGTCCGTGAGTCCCGGGCATAGAATTATCCTTCTAGGCTGGTTATACTTGTTGAGTAGTTGTGGGCCTGTGCAGGGTCGATAGGTTGATTATGAGCTGCGGGGCAGCTATTGTGTGTGATCATACCATTTCCATGAATATAAAGAGGTTTTATCCATGTTTTACTGTGGTTTTAGCTTCGGGCCTACTGGCACTGTTTTCTAAGCCTTGCATGGCCCGGGGGGCCCGTTTTTGATGGAAATGATTTGGAAATGGTTGATTTGACTTGTGAGTATTCTTGGGTAAAAAAAAGTAAAATTATGTTTTAAGACACCAGTTTTACTACTACACTAGACTCGGCAGGGCCGGAGTGCTAGTTGAGTTTTCTTGCTACTTGAGATGATTTTTAGCCTCGGTCGGATCGAGCACCTGAGATGAATTTTTACTGTTTAGACCCGGTTATGCCCGGGCACCCTTGGAGGAGTTTTTGAGACATTTTCCTACTACTTTAGTCCTGGACAGGGTCTGGGCATTGCTTATTCGAGACTGGGTCTCCATCCTGATACCGGACTTGCTTTCGGGCGACATGTTCTGATACTGAGTTTTAGTATGGGGTCTGGGACCTCCATGGACCTTGCCATCCGGGCCAGGGGCTACGGGCTGCGTGTGCCGGAGGAGGGGTATACGGTGGAATAGAGGTATACGGGCAGAGTCCTTCCATGGAACCTACCTGCTGGGCCGGATCGGCGCCGGAGGAGGTACATACAGAGATACCATGGCACTTGAGATCTTCATGCATCATATCATTCATTATTGAGGCTCCACCCTTATTTGCTGTTTGCTGATTGTACGCTCCGGTAGTATGGGATGCCGGAGGGTTTGTTTTCACTTGTTTGTGTTCCTCGGTTGTATGGGCGGCCGGGGGACTGTAGGTAGACTTTTTGCTTTTTACTTACAGAATTGTTCTCTATTATGGATAAGTATGAGATTGGTATGATTAGTTGGGTTTGATTCATGTCTCTGAGCATGCCTATTATTACTCTTTCTCTCTTCTTCCTACTCTTGAGGTTACCGGTATACCGTCCATTTCGTAAACTTATTTTGTATACACTGTTATTGCAAGGATCCCAGGTGCGTTGTTTCTTACTTTCACCTGTGCCTTTGGTGTGTATATTCTGCTTACTAGCCTCATCTGTGGTTCTGTTGATTTCCCTCTGGGCTAGTTTCCTGTGTACCTTTCGTTGATTTCTGCGACTACTTGCTTCTATTCTGTCTATTACTGCGCTTTTATCTTATATGTGCCCAGTCGGCCTATGATACCTACTGGGTACCTTATCCTTCGCATTTGGTGCTCACCCCTACCCCCTGCATCTTTGGGTGCAGATCCTAGCGTGGGCCATCGTCGATAGATCGTTGTGATTCGTGCTTGGAGATCTGTTGGGGACTACTTCAGACTGAGGGTGAGCTCTTGGCGATCGGAGCTTAGCTTTAGTTTACCTTTTGCTTCATGTACTCAATTACCATTCAGAGACATCTGTATATATAGTTTTGGTTTATTTGCACTCCATGTATATAGTTTGGCTCTGTACTATGATACCAGGTCTTGGGGTTTGGTTTAGTTTTCGCATATGTATATATTTATATCCCTGTTATTGATTTTATTTGTCTTTTTCCCTTATTTTCTAGATAGTAGCCCATTACTAACTGTTCTGGGCCACGGTGATTGGTTCACCTACCGGGGGTTGTAGGTGCCATCACGACCGAGAAATTGGGTCGTGACATTTAACTGACATGTCATACATATTACACTACGGGCTATGTGGGTCCGGTCAATGCTCGATCGGCTGAGCCCCAATCCATGTTTGCCGCATGAATTGGGATCCTTCTGTATATAACAGCATAAAAGGCCTTCATAAGTTATCCTCGTAGAGAAGAAGCATAAAGTCATCCACTTAAGGAGTGAATCATACCCTACATCAGCAAAACGTAGGTTTTGGGTAGTGAGCCTTTTGACATCACCCCTCCTCGGTTAACCATATAATTCTCTTAAGCCCATTTTTTTTTCTTTTCAAACATTTAAGCAAATCATTTCATAAGGGACGTTTATCATTCTTAAGGCATCCATTTGTTTGGTATCGTCAAACCAAGACTTACAAGTCAACTTAAACATATTATGCCATCATCATTCATACATTATTTGTCCCAACAATTAAAGGGTTTCAAAACTCATGTAATACATAAATCCCTCCAAGTTTAATATCTCATAGTTCAACAATTAATCATTTTCAAAACAAGGGATGTAAAAAAATCCTTTTCTATTCATTCAAAATCAATACTTGAGTAGTAAGTCCAATTTTGAAAGAAATATTACTTGAACTCCCAAATTTGCCCCAACATCAACTTCGCATAATTAAAGTTCATACTTCAAACAATAATCTCAAACTGATAATTAAATAACGAATGGTTTCATAGAAAATATTTGGAAACTTCAAGTAATTTCTCCTTTTGAAAACCCTTCAACCAATCACATACAAAACTAGTATAGAATTTCATATCTAATAATAAAAATATAATACTTATGAAATAGGTTGAAGGGGATTGTTCTACATACCTTGAAGAAGAAGGATTCGGAAAGGAACTCTTGGGATAGAAACCTAGCCTTAGCTACTCTTGGAAACCTTAAGATTTTGTGTAAGATCTTATTAGGAATTCATAACTAATGATTAGAAAAGATTAGAAATACATTGAAATATCTGAGAGGAACATACCTTGGTGTTGGAGGGTTGGGAGAGGAGAGAAAACCAACTTAGGGCTTGAAATAAAAGAGAAAGAATGAGAATTTTTGGAAAAAATGACTTTAGGATGCTTATATAGCGTGTCCTCATGCGCGGCCGCGCGGCTGGAGCCCTTACCGCGCGACTGGTCATGAAAATATGGCAGTAGTGCTGCCTTCCCCATGGGCCCACGCGGCGGACACCTCGTTTGTGCGGTCAGGCACGCAGACCGGGCAGCGTCTAGTAAAATAGGCATAACTTTTATTCAAAAGTCATATTGACGAGCGGTCAGTGGAGTTGGAAGGAAGACTCAAAGACCTTTAATTTGGTGGGTTATAGGCCATGTAAATCTTTATATAACAGGAGTAATGGTTGTTTGAAGTTGACCCTTGAATAAACTTATACCAAAAACTTAATAGATAGAAAAGCTTTCAACTTAACTTCGTCCTAGAGGCTCCTTAACACCATAAAAGACAATTAAAACGTATGGGGCCTTACATTATCCCCCCTTGGGATCATTCATCCCCGAATGATGATTAAGGATACTTCTTAGCACAACATATGAATGTGTATAAAACATTAAGAAATACATACAAGGGATTTGAGACAAGCTTCAGACGTACTGTAATTAACTTCGTCTGAAGAAGCGACCAATGAGGGATATCTAGTCTTCATATCCTCCTCCAACTCCCAAGTAGCTCCTTCCACTTTCTGATTCTTCCACAACACCTTCACCGAAGCTATTTCTTTGCTCCTCAACTTTTGGACTTGACGATCCAAAATTTCTATAGGAACTTCTTCATATGACAAAGAGTCCTTCACCCCAATGTTCTCTATAGGAACTACAAGAGAATGGTCACCCACACACTTCTTAAGCATAGACACATGAAATACGGGATGAACTAATGCCAAACTCGTGGGTAACTCCAATTCATAAGCAACATTTCCGATCTTCCTACAAATATAATAAGGGCCAATTTAACGTGGACTGAGCCTCCCTTTTCACCCAAACCTCATAACTCTCTTCATATGAAAGACTTTCAAGAACACCCAATCGCCAGTGCCGAATTCCAACTCCCTCCTTCTAACATCTGCGTAAGACTTTTGACGACTTTGGGCAGTCTTTAGCCTCTCTCGAATGGTCTTAACTTTTTCCATGGATTGATGCACAAGGCTTGGTCCCAACAATCTAACTTCGCCCACCTCATACCATCCGATAGGAGACCTACATATCCTACCCTAAAGAGCCTCGAATAGTGCCATTTGGATATTTGAGTGATAACTATTATTGTAGGAGAATTCAATGAGAGAAAGGTAATCTACCAAACTACCTTTGAAATCAATGACGCACACTCTCAACATGTATTCTAAGGTCTGAATAGTGCGCTCCGCTTTCCCATCCATCTGAGGATGGAAAGCGGTACTAAGGTTCACCTGCGTACCCAAACCTTTCAGAAAGGCTCTCCAAAATTGAGAAGTGAATTGCATACCTCGGTCGGATATAATGGACACTGGGGCACCATGCAATCTAACAATCTCCTAAATGTACAACCTTGCATAATCTTCCCCCGAATAAGTCATTCTCACAGGCAGAAAATGGGCAGACTTGGTCATTCTATCCACAATAACCCAAATTGAGTCATATTGATTATGCGAATGCGGGAGACTGGTGATAAAATCCATGTTTATCATCTCCCATTTCTACATCGGAATGGCTATGTCTTGGGACGTACCAACAAGCCTTAGGTGTTCAACCTTAACTTGCTGATAGGTGGTACACTTAGCAACAAAATCAGCCACCTCTCTCTTCATATTACTCCACCAATACATCTCCTTCAAATCATGATACATTTTAGTAGAGCCAGGGTGAACAGTGTACCTCAAAGTATGAGACTCGGCCAAGATCCTCTCGTGCAAGCCATCCACGTTCGGTACACATACTCTCCCTTGATACCGCAAGATGCCATCTCCTCCTATATCGAATGCCATAATCTTTTGTTTCCCTACATCTTCTTTAATTTGCATGAGTATGGGGTCATTAGCTTGTTTTTCCTTTACCTCATCACCCAAGGATGACTTAGACATCTCATGCACCATAATTCTACCATCATCAGAGTCAAGCAACCGGACTCCTAAGTTGGCCAGCCGATGAATGTCTTTCACTAATCCCTCTTTTTCCTCTTCTACATGAGAAAGGCTCCCTGTGGACAACCTGCTAAAAGCATCAGCAACTATGTTAGCCTTACCTGGGTGATAATGCAAACTCAGGTCGTAGTCCTTAAATAATTCAAGCCACCTCCTTTGCCTGAGATTCAGCTCCTTCTGGGTGAACACATATTGCAAACTCTTGTGGTCTGTGAAGATGTCCACGTGCACCCCATACAAATAGTAATGCCAAATTTTGAGAGCAAAAACCACCGCCGCTAATTCAAGGTCATGGGTCGGGTAGTTCTTTTCATGCACCTTCAGTTGCCTGGAAGCATACGCCACAACCTTGCCATGTTTCATAAGCACACACCCAAGTCCCACTCAAGACGCATCCCAATACACCAAGAACCTCTCAATGCCTTCAGGTAGAGTCAAGACCAGAGAAGAAGTCAAAAGATTCTTTAGCTTCTCAAAGCTACTTTCACAAACATCGGACCATATAAACTTAGCCTTTTTTTGGGTCAGCTTTGTCAAAGGGGTAGCTATAGAGGAAAATTTCTCCATAAATCTTCTATAGTGTCCTGCCAAACCCAAGAAGCTCTAGATATCCGTCAGAGTCGTGGGTCTGGGCCATTTCTTCACCGCCTCAATCTTTTGAGGACCCACTTTAATTCCTTCACTAGAAACAATATGGCCGAGGAAAGCCACTGAGTCTAGCCAAAACTCGCACTTGGAAAATTTGTCATATAAATTCTGGCTCTTTAAGAGTCTAAAGTATGATACAGAGGTGATTGGCATGCTCCTCCTCACTCCGGGAGTAAACCAGGATGTCATCAATAAATACAATAACAAACATATCTAGAAATTCTTTAAACACCCTATTCATAAGATCTATGAATGCTGCAGGGGTGTTAGTCAAACCAAAGAACATGACTAAGAATTTGAAGTGGCCATACCGAGTACGGAAAATGGTGTTATGAATATTAGCCTCCCTAACCTTCAATTGGTGGTAACTCAAATGGAGATCTATTTTGGAGACACACTTAGCACCCTGAATTTGGTCAAAGAGATCATAAATTCTAGGGAGAGGGTACTTGTTTTTCACTGTGACTTTATTCAGTTGGCGATAGTCAATGCACATATGAAGAGATCCATCTTTCTTATGCATGAATAGTATTGGGGCACCCCAGGGAGAGACACTAGGATGGATGAAACCTTTATCTAGGAGGTCTTTCAATTTCTCATTCAACTCTTTCAACTCTGTAGGAGCCATTCTATAAGGCAAAATGGAAATGGGTCAGAACACCGGGAACGTCTTCAGGAAACACTTCAGGAAATTCATTAACCATGGGAATAGACTGGAGTGGGGGACTTTCAGCATTAGAATCCTTGACCCGAACTAAATGGTACAAATACCCTTTGGATATTAGCTTTCGGGCTCTAAGATAAGAGATGAACCTTCCCTTTGGCACTTGGGACTACCCTCTCATTCTAAGACGGGCTCATTAGGAAAACAAAATTTAACCTTTCTAGTCCTACAATCCATAGTAGCATAACAAGAATGAAGCCAATCCATCCATAAAATGACATCAAACTCTATCATATCAAGTTCTACCAAGTCCACCACCGTATCCCTAAGTAAAATAGTCACAACACAATTTTTATAGACCTTCCTAGCAACAATGGAATCACCAACAGGGGTGGAAACTAAGAAGGGTTCTGGAATATTTTCGAGAGCAAAACCAAAATTTATTGCCACATATGGGGACAAGTAAGATAGGGTGGAGCCGAGATCAAGCAACACATAAACATCACGGGAGGAGATCTGTAAAAACCAATGACAACATCTGGCGAAGCCTCAGAATCCTGGTGAGTAGATAGTGCATAGAGACAATTACGTCCCCCACCTGTACCAGAAGTAACACCCTTTGCAGAAGGGGCTGAAGAAGTAGTAGTTGGGGCCTTATTACCCCCCAGAAGTCCTCTTTGCAGAAGGGCACTCACGCTATAAATAATCGGGCTACCCGCACCCATAACACACTCGGCTCCCCTGATAACACTTCCCAAGATACAACTTTCCACAATTAGCTCAATGAGGGTAGGATGAAGCTGACTGGGCTACACTACCATGAGACTGGGTACCCTGTGCCCTAGAGCCATGGTTGGACTGAAATCATTGATCAACCGATTGTCTAGGGGAAAGTGCACTAGCTGAAGAAGGATCATGTCCCCAAGACCTCTTTCTGAACTGACGCCTGTCCCCCTTACTAGTATGTTGATGGTTTGTCTCCTGGTTTAGTGGTCTTGCCCTCTTATTTTGGTGCTCTTCCACCTCGATCTACTTTTTATTTTCTTCCTCACCTTTTTTAATATACACCATTAGTTTGGACAGATCCATATCCTTGTTCAGCATAGCCGATTTGCATAACAACACCAAATCATTGGAGATACCATTTGTGAACTTTCTCATCTGAGCCCCCATATCGAATACCATTTCTGGATCATAACGAGATAGTTGGTTAAACTTCAGAGCACACTCCTTGAATTTCATATTACCTTGCTTCAGATTTACAAATTCCTCAGCCCTGGCTTCCCTCAACTCCTGTGGAAAGTAGTGGTCAAGGAAAGCTTCAGAGAAGTCTTCCCAAATGGAAGGCTCAGCTTCCTCACCCCTCATTTCTTCCCACTCATCATACCATTGATATGCCACCCCTTTTAGCTGATAGGCTGCCAACTCTACCCCCTCATTGTATCCATGACCCTGAATATCTTTTCAATCTCATCCTCAAAGTCCTGAGGATCCTCTTCAGCATTGGACCCCGTGAAGACTGGTGGGTTTAGTCGCTTGAACTAACCTACCTTGGTAGCATCTAAAAACATAGTGTTAGCACTAACACTCCCTGATTGACGAGACTGAGAGGACACAAGGTGAGGAAGCATCTGTATAGTCTGTCCGAACTCAGCATTTATAACTTCACCCTGTGGAGTCTGGACCCGAGTAGCACCGGTTCTGGGAGCTCGAGTAGGGACCGTAATAGGATCAGTAGCAGGGGCTGTATCAGGAGCATTAGGAGGAGGAACTCATGGGGCTCTAGTAGGAGCAATAGGGGCAGTAGTGCAGATGCCATAACGAGTCTGCATCACGTGGGTAGGGTGAACCTCCTTAGCAGCTGTCCTTGCGGGGACTGAGGTTCCAGCCATGGTGCCTGACCCGATAGTCCTTCTTGGAGGCATGATCTAAAATGCAGGAAATTTAAGAGTTAGAAGAATCTTCCTAGAACTAGGCTCATTAGCAAAAAATAGAATATGAAGAAATAGAAAAATTCCTAAATGCCTTGTAGCCTCCGCGTTATAAGTGTGGCGTTCTTCACACCCCTAAAATAGACTCTACTCGACACAACTTTGTAGACGCCCTAGGACCATGAACCATGCTCTGATACCAAGTTTGTCATAACCCAAGGCTAGGCCCCCGACGTAATGAGTAACTCATACAAAAGAGGCCCGAGTAACCCCTTATTAGCATACATCATTTGCACAAGTATAAGTAATTTTGGAAGCAAGCCCAATATATAAGAGAAATCCATTTGAATAAGGAAACCAACTATGTCTTTCAAGTACCAGCCTACAAAGACTCTAACATAAAGATTAACTCCTAAGTCGGGACATGGCCCCGACGATACCATAAAACATGAAAGAGTTCTCCAATCAACTAATCAAGGGAACCATATGCCTTCCGAAAGTATAGAGGGATCACCACTTGCTTATTGAAATTCTGAGGATCCTAGTGTTGCACGAAATCACGAGGAAAGGCCTCTAACCTGAATCATGAAAAAATGTAGCATCCGAGGACGATCAGTACGATGAGTACTGGCATGCAACTCAGGGGAAGGGATATCACAGTTCAAAAAAGCAAGTCATAGGAACATAACGTAAATCATAGTAAGAAATATAAGGGAAATATTCAACATTATTAAAAGATCATTTGTTGATTTAACTGCTGAACTAGATGGTTTAACCGATATGTCATACATATTACACCACAGGCTGTGTGGGTCCAATCAATGGTTGACTGGCTGAGCCCTAATCCATGTTTGCCGTATGAATTGGGATCCTTATGTATATAACAGCGTAAAAGGCCTTCATAAGTTATCCTCGTAGAGGAGAAGCATAAAGTCATCTACTTAAGGAGCGAATCATACCCTACGTCGACAAAATGTAGGTTTTGAGTAGTGAGCCTTTCGACATCACCCCTCCTCGGTTAACCATCTAATTCTCTTAAGCTCATCTTTTTCCTTTTCAAACATTTAAACAAATCATTTCAAAAGGGACATTCATCATTCTTAAGGCATTCATTTGTTTGGTATCATCATATCAAGACTTGCAAGTCAACTTAAACATATTATGCCATCATCGTTCATACATCATTTGTCCCAACAATTAAAGGATTTCAAAACTCATGTAATACATAAATCCCTCCAAGTTTAACATCTCATAGTTCAAGAATTAACCATTTTCAAAACGAGGGATCTAAGAAAATCCTTTTCTTTTTGTTCAAAATCAATACTTGAGTAGTAAGTCAAATTTTGAAAGAAATATAACTTGAACTCTCAAATTTGCCCCAACGTCAACATCACATAATTAAAGTTCATACTTCAAACAATAATCTCAAACTGATAATTAAATAACGAATGGTTTTAAAGAAAACATTTGGAAACTTCAAGTAATTTCTCCTTTTGAAAACCCTTCAACCAATCACATAAAAACTAGTATAGAACTTAAGATCTAATAGTAGAAACATAATACTTACAAAATAGGTTGAAAGAGGATTTTTCTACATACATTGAAGAAGAAGGATTATTCGGTAAGGAACTCTTGGGATAGAAACCCTAGCCTTAGCTACTCTTGAAAACCTTAAGATTTTGTGTAGGATCTTATTAGGAATTCATAACTAACAATTATAAAAGATTAGAAATACCTTGAAATATATGAGAGGAACATACCTTGGTGTTGGAGGGTTGGGAGAGGAGAGAAAACCAACTTAGGGCTTGAAAGAAGAGAGTAAGAATGAGAATTTTTGGAAAAAATGACCTTAGGATTCTTATATACATGTCCTCGTGCACGACCGTGCGGCTGGAGCTCTGACTGCGTGGCTGGTCACGCGGATGTGGCAGTAGTGCTGCCTTCCTCGCGCGCCCATGCGGCAGACACCTCGTTCGCGCGGTCTGCCATGCAGACTGGGCAGTGACTAGTAAAATAGGCATAACTTTTTATCTAATATCGTATTGCCTAGCGGTTAGGGGCGTTGGAAAAAAGACTCAAAGACCTTTAATTTGGTGGGTTATAGGCCATGTAACTCTTTATATAACGGGAGTAATGATTGTTTGAAGTTGACCCTTGAATGAACTTATACCAAAAACTTAATCGATAGAAAAGCTTTCACCTTAAATTCCTACTAGAGGCTCCTTCAGACCTTAAAAGAACACTAAAATTTACGGGGCATTACAAAATATTTGAGTAAGACCATCAGAATCAAAGGTTGGACACCAACAATCTGAGATAATACAGGAGCATCAAGTTCTTCATCAAAAGAATCCCAGCTATCAAAAGAGGAATTAAAAAGGAGTCTCGAAGAAGCTTTATCAAGTCTGAACAAGAACACCGAACCAAAACAAATAATAGAGTTATTATATACTGCATTCTCGCACACTAGCGAGCCCACCAATAGAGATATGATGGATCCGCAAGGGGTAGCTCAACCTTATCTCCACAATTGAAGAGAAGAGACATCATGCCCTTTCAACGGAATAAAGAGTTTTTACAAGTCAAAAGGGAGTAAAATCTGCACAAAAGGACAGATGGCTAGGGAAAAAATCAAAAGTACAAAAAGAGAAGAAGTAAAAAGATAGCAACATTAAATAGCACAAAAATCATGGAACAAAAATTAGCAAGAATATAAGAAGCAAAGCAAAAATAAATGACACAAAAATCAACAACAAAAGGAGTAAGAAGACAGCAACATCAAATGTCAAAGCTCCATTTTCAAGGGAGCAACTTCCAACAAGATAAATATGATCTTTTGTATCCGTGTAAAATTAAGTCAGCCACATGTAGACACGTGTTAGATAAATAGAGTTAGTAGTAAATTGAGTCAGCACTTTTATATCCATGTAATATTAAGTCTGCCATATGTAGACACATGTTAGATAAAGGTATTAGTAGTAGGCTGAGTCAGCACTTTCAGGTCTATTTAAGACCTTTGCTTTGTATGAAGGAGGGCATTCGGAAACTTAGACAATCACTTCCATATTGACCATCCTTTCCCTCCATGTACTCAATCTTTCCCTCTACTCAATAAAAATCTTTCTTGTAAGTACTTTCTCTTTCTCTACTGTTGTTTTAATTTTTTTTTTAAAATAAAACTTTTGTTGTATCTTTTGGTTCTTTTTAATTTTCTTAACTGCTCTTTTGCTTGTTTAATTTCCTACTGTTCTTTTGATAATATTTTCAAATTAATATTTTCAAATTATATCTACAATCCGTTCTATGGTATCCAAGCCACGGTTGACCGGGAGGGGTATGAGTATGAGTAGCTAAATCTTTATACTATCCTAGAGCCAGGCAAAATTATTATCACGACCCGATTTCTCGGTCATGATGGCACCTAAAACCCCTACAGTAAGCGAACCAATCCCTGTAGCCCGGAACGGTGAGTAATGGGCTGCCTTCTAACAGTTTAAGCGGAAGATTTGGTAAATAAGCAAAAGTAAGGGCATAAGGAGAAGAAAATAGATAACAAGAGTAATACATATAAAATGCGGAAACTAAGCCAAACCCAAAACCTGGTATCAAAGAGTATAAGAGCCGAACTACACCAGGAGTACAAAGGTCCAAAAGTCATATATACACAATGTCTCAGATACTATAAGAGTACAAAATACACCAAGTATAACCGAAGTCAAGGCCTGAACTCCAAGACTCACTCTCAGCCTGGATGATCCAAATACTGCACCTCGCACGAGTCTCTGATGCGCTAACATCGATGGTCCACGCTAGGATCTGCACTAGAAGATGCAGAGGGTAGGGTGAACACCAAATGCGAATCACAAGGTACCCAGTAGGTATCATAGGCCGACTGGGTACATATAAAATAAAAAGGCAATAGCAGACAGAGTAGAAATAAACAGCCACAAAAATCAATGGTAAAGTACACAGGAACTAGCCTAGAGGGAAGACAACAGAAAGAAAAAAGCAAGGCTAGCAAGTAGAATACATACATGGCAAACACAGGTGAAAGTAAGAACGATGCACCTGGGAGCCTCGCAAAACAATAGTACATATGGCTAAGTTCTAACAAAGGGAGGTACACCGGTAACCTCAAGTATAGAGAAGGGGAGTGAAGGATAAAGTAGACATGATCGGTAAACAGAATAGATAACCAGACAAATCATATCACACTCAATCCAGTAGTAACAGCCTAGCAAGTCCAGTTCCACACTTATAACCGTAGTAGAGAATAGAGAACATATCCTGTAATAAAGTAAGGAGAGTCTACCTACAGTCCCTCGGCCGCCCATACAACCGAGGAACGCAATCAAGTGAAAACAAACACTCCAGCATCCTATACTACCGTAGCGTACAATCAACAAATAGCAAACAAGGGTGGAATCCCAAACAATGAATGATATGATGCATGAAAACCTCAAGGTGAAATCGAACCTCTGTATGTACCTCCTCCGGTGCCGATTGAGCCCAGCAGACAAGTTTTATGGAAGGACACAGACAATATACCTCTACTCCACCGTTACCCTTCCCACCAGCACACGCAGCCCAAAGAATCAGGCCCATAGCAGCAAGGTCCATGGAGGTCCCAGACCCCATACTAAAATTCAGAATGAAAACGTGTCCTCCGAAATTAAGTCTGGGTTCAAGCCAGAGGCTAAGTCTCAAATATGCATGCCTAGACCCTGTCTAGGACTAAACCAGTGAAAAAGATGTCTCAAAAATCCTTACAAGGGTGCCCGGTAACAACCGGGTCTAAAACAGTAGTAAAAACATCTCAAATGCTTGACCCGACCGAGCCTGATATCATTTCAAGTTAGTAAGAAAACTCAGCTATCACTCTGACCCGGTCGAGTCTAGCAATAGTATTAAATCGTGATAACACCATAGTTTTAACCTTCTTTTACCCCAAGAATATCCACATATCAAGTCAAATCATTTTCAAATCCAATTTCATAAAAAACAAGCCCCCGGGGCCATGCAAGGTTTAGAAAATCAGTTTCCGTAGGCCCGAAGCCGAAAACCATAATAAAACGTGGAAAAACCTCTTTATATGCATGGAAATGATATGACCAACCCAAATAGCTGCCCGACAGCTCACAATCAACCTAATGGCTCTGCACAGGCTCCGAAGCTACTCAGCAAGCATAACCAGCCTAGAAAGATATTTTTATGTCCGGGACTCGCGTACATTCCTAATAATCCCACCTTCTATGTTCCATAGTCAACAAGACCTCACGGGGTCACAAGGGTAATAAGTATATCAACTAATAGGAATACTACACACAACGGAGGAAAGAAATAGGATGAATCATGGAAAAGCGGTCAAGGTCTGTTGTACCTACCTAATAACCCAACCCAAGGATGCCAACTAGTACAATTTTACCCAATATATGCGAAGTCTAGGGAGTTAACCCGTAACCAACCTGTCATGCAATGACAAGTTGCGGGAACAACAATATCCGAGGCCAAGCTACTCCGAGAAGCTCCGAACAAGAATCAAACTATCAAATTCATGAATAAAATGTTAAGACCAGTCTAATGATACCCATATTGCTACAATTCTAGCCAGGTCGATATCCGGGTCAAAAGCAGGCTCGCAGGGCTCACGACCTGAAACTAAAAATGAAAAGAACCACGATGACCTTAACGATGTTCAAGAAGGCATGCTCCAAATTTGAGCACAATTAGACAAGGGGAGGTCACCAAAACATCCCGCTCAAGTTGGGGATTAAAGAATGGAAATTTCAAAAATAAAAAAGGAAATTGGGCAAGAATTACTTACCACAAAGATGGAATTTCAAGCCGAGACTGACAATCCTTAACTTCCATGAAGTATGCACGAGCTAGGGGAAGCCACTACATAAGAATTTCCAAGCTTTGGTAGGAGCAACAATGGAGGAAATTAAGAAAATTCAAGGGAAGTTAAAGGGACAAGTGGGGAAGATGACTTACCACGAATCGGAAAAACACGAAAAATCCACAAGCAATTGATTCCCCAAGGATTAGAAATGATCAAGAGCAATTTTGGTAGAGAGAAAAATGAGTTTAGAATGAGAAAAGTGAGGAGAAGTGGCTGGAAAAAATGAATTTCCAGCTATTTATAGTTGCTGGCCGCAACTAATTTTCCAGGTACAATCAGAAATTGATATTCAAAAATCAATAATGCTAATAGGGTGGAAACTACGTTCCGGACTCAACGTAACCAACAAAACTTCCATACAAGGTCGTTTTGGAGAAATATTGACCCAAGTCAACACTAACAAAAGGGAACTCAAAGTCTCGAAATGAGTCTGACTCACCCGGAACCCGAACCAACCATCTTCCTAGCCCAAATCAACATTCTGGAGCTGATGGAATAATCGGATTTTGAATTCGACACTCTGATCATCGAAAGTCACCCGAAGTTACACTTTCAACTCCAAATGGCCTGAAAACTGAGAAAACCACACAAAACCCACACCGAAAGTTCTCAGGCCTCAACTAAAGGTCCAATTAGACCAAGCTCATCGCTCCGGAGCTAACAGAACTATTAGAATTCAATTTCGAGAATGTTAGCTAAGAATGTTGACCAAAGTCAATGATATTCTAAGTTTAAGCTCTAAAATATAAAAACGACAAAAATGACCAAACGAACGACCAGGGTACCAAACTATCGGTCCCAGAAAGCCATAAATGACTTAGGGCAGGCACATGAAGGCTCTAATAGTACAATGATTGCGTAAATGCAAAGATTACCGGAAGGGTCATAACAACATCCACTACTAAAATGACTTTCGTTCTTGAAAGTCAAGAAGAAGGGAGTACCTGAAGGCTCGAACAACTGCGGATACTAAGCACACAACTCACTCTCGGTCTCCAAAGTAGCCTCCTCGATCTGACGATGTCTCCACTGAACTTTCACAATCGGTATCTCCCTAGATCCCAATCTCCTGATATCTCTGGCCAGAATAACTATTGGCTCCTCAACAAATGATAACCTCTCATCCAACTGAAATGAATCCTGGTGCAACATATGAGACTCATCAGGCACATACCGGCATAACATCGAGACATGAAAGACTGGGTGAACTGCTGAAAACATCAGAGGCAAGGCTAACATATAGGCAACACTACCAATCCATTGTAGAATCCCAAACGACCCAATAAACCTGGGGCTATGCTTGCCCTGCCGATGAAATCTCATCACGCCCTTCATGGGAGATACTCGAAGGAAAACCCGGTCACCAACACTGAACTCTAAGGCACGAAGCCTACAATCAGCGTAGCTCTTCTGCCTACTCTGGGCCGCTCTACGTCTATCCTGAATCAAATGGACTCGGTCCAAGGAATATCTAAGTAAGTTTGTACTCTATAGTCTAGACTCCGGCCCATCAAACCAACCAATCGGTGATCTGCAATGCCTACCATATAAAGCCTCAAAAGGTTCCATGCCAATGCTCGAATGAAAGCTATTATTATATGCGAACTCGACCAATGGCACGAACTGATCCCATGAACCTCCAAAGTCAAGTACATAGGCCCAAAGCATGTCCTCCAGGACCTGAATAGTCCTCTCGGACTGGCCATCTGTCTGAGGGTGGAAAGCAGTACTAAGCTGAACCTCCGTTCCCAAATCCCCCTGTATAGATCTCCAGAACTGAGATGTGAACTGAGTGCCGCAGTCTAAAATGATACAAGCTACGAACCAGTGCAATTGTATAGATTTACTAAAATGATAGAAGCTGGGACCCAGTGCAATCGTACAATCTCACGAATGTAGATCTGAGCTAACCTCTCTGCCCTGTAGCAAGTCTGAACCAACAAGAAATATGTTGACTTAGTCAGACTATGAATGATCACCCAAATGGAATCAAACCTCCAAGTAGTACGAGGCAAACCAACAACAAAGTCCATAGTAATACCTTCCCACTTCCACTCAGGAATGGGAAGTCAATGCATCAAGCCACCAGGTCTCATGTGCTCGAACTTAACCTGCTGATAGTTCAAGAACCAAGATACAAACTTTTCCATGTCCCGCTTCATACCACTCCACCAGTAGAGCTATCTCAAATCTCTATATATCTTCGCTGCGCTAGGACTGTATCTAGAACACTGTATCTAGAATAGTGTATCTAGAACAATGTGCCTCATGGAGTATCAACTATATCAAATCACCAACCCTCGGGATAAAGTCGACCATCAAACCTCAGATTACCATCAGAACCCAAAGTAGATCGGCTGGCCTCACCTCGATTACCTGATCACGAAGGTCACACAAACTCTGATCCTCGAACTGTTGACTCTGACTCTGATCAACTAGAGTAGAGCGAACCTCAATACTAGCAAGAACTCTACTGGGATCTGATAAGTCAAGCCTAACCAGATGGTTAGCCAAGGACTAGATGTCTAAAGCCAACGGTCGCTCAGAAACTAAAAGTGAAGCTAGGCTGCCCATACTCACCGCCTTTCGACTCAAGGCATCCGCTACCACGTTTTCCTTGCCCGGATGGTATAAAATAGTGAAATCGTAGTCCTTCAGCAACTCAATCCATGTCCTTTGCATCGAGTTCAGCTCGCGCTGACTCATAATGTATTAAAGACTACGATGGTTGGTGAATATCTCACAATGAACTCCATATAGATAGTGCCTCCAGAACTTGAGCGCGAAGACTACCACCGCCAACTCTAAGTCGTAAGTGGGTAGTTGTGCTCATAAACCTTCAGTTGCCTCGATGCATATGCTATCACTCGACCCTGTTGCATCAGCATACAAGTAAGACCGACCCCTGAAGCATCATAATACATGGAGAAACTTTGACCCTTATCCGAAAAAGTCAAAACTGGAGCTAAAGTCAATAAGGCCTTAAGCCTCTGGAAGCTATCCTCGCACTGATCGGATCACTGAATGGAATATCCTTCCTAGTCAGCATAGTCAAGGGTGCTGCTATGGAAGAAAATCCCTCAATGAACCATCTGTAATACCCAGCTAACCCAACAAAGATGTGAACCTCGATAGGAGTAGTAGGTCTAGGGCAATCACGAACTGCAAAAAACTTACCCGGATCAACTCTAATCCAATCCTTAGACACCACGTGCCCTAGGAATGTAACTGACTCTAACTAAAACTCACACTTTGAGAACTTGGAGTAAAGCCGATGATCTCTCAAAGTCTGGAGTACAGTCCTCAAGTGCTACTCCTGCTCATCTCTACTCCTCGAGTATACCAGGATGTCATTAATGAAGACCATCACGAACATATCCAAGTACGGGCTAAGAACCCTGTGCATCAAGTCCATGAAGGCTGCGGGGCCATTAGTCAACCCAAAAGACATCACCAGGAACTCATAGTGGTCGTAAAGTGTCTTGAATATTATCTTAGGGATGTCCTCCTCCCTAATCCTCAACTGATGGTAGCCGAACCTCAAATTAATATCCAAAAACACGACGGAACCCTGAAGCTGATCAAATAAGTCATCAATCCTAGGTATCAGATACTTATTCTTCACTGTCACCTTATTCAACTGCAGATAATCAATACACATCCGTATTGACCCATCCTTCTTCTTCACAAAGAGAATAGGAGAACCCCAAGGAGACACACATGGTCTAATGAACCACTTAGCTAACAAATCCTGTAGCTGCTCCTTAAGCTCTCTCAACTCAGTAGGAGACATACGGTAAGGAGGAATAGAAATAGGTCTGGTGCCGGGCTCTAACTCAATGGCAAAATCAATATCCCTCCCAGGTGGAAGGCTTGGCAGGTCGGTAGGAAACACATCTAGGAAGTCTCTAACCACAGGAACAGACTCGGGAGACGTAGGGTCAGCATTAGCATCTCAGACATATGCTAGATAAGCTAAACACCACGGGATATCATCTTCCTAGCTCAAAGATAAGAAATGATCCCAGATGGTGCATGGCTAACATAACCCTGCCACACAACCAGGGATACACCGGGCACGACTATGGTAACAGTCTTGGCATAGAAATCCAAAACTGTACGGTGAGGGGATAACCAGTCAATGCCCATTATCACATTAAAATCCAATATATCAAGTATCATCAGGTCATTCCAAGTATCCAAATCACCAACAAATATCACACAGGATCTCACAATCTGATCCACTACTAAAGAATCTCCTACTAGGGTCGAAACAGAAATAGGCACAGACAATGGCTCTCTATCCAACCCCAAACAAGGCATAAAGTAGGCAGATACATATGAACAAGTGGATCCAGGATCAAACAAGGCATAAGTTGGCTGATGGAATACAGAAATCGTACCTGTGATCACGGCATCTGAGGCCTCTGCCTCTGGTCTCATAGGGACTGCATAGAACTGACGATGACCCCCACCTGCCTGACTGCCATCCCTACCACCTACTCTGCCATGCAGGGCACCACCCCTAGCCTTACCACCACCCCTTCTAGCAAAAGGCTAAACTGCTCATAACTGCTCGGCTGGCTGAACTGTACCCTGCTAGGGGCCATCTCTAGCAAAATGACCAACCACACCATAAATATAGCAAGACCCTGATGACCTACTCGGTCGGGATGAACCAGCAAAACCCGAATGGCCACCATGGCCTAATGCCCCAGAATTTGTACCTCTCGATTGCTGACCACTGTGACCTCACTGGCTGCCCTGACCCTGCTCAAACTGAGAACCAGAAGCCTAAAGTGATGCCTGTACCAGTCGGCTAGACCAACCCTGATGCTATTACGGCTGATAACCTCAGCCCCACTGGCCTGATCCTCTACTACTATGCCTAGAACAACTATAACCACCCTGATGTCGAGGCTTCTTATCTCTAGCCCCGGTGTCATAATGACGCAAATCCTCAACTCTGCGGGCATAGTCTGCAATGTCCTAAAATGACTGACTGCTAGCAACCAATATCTTTGTAGGCTCTCTGAACTCTCTCCGTAACCCCCAAACAAATCTATGGACTCTGTCGGCCTCAGTAGGCATAATCATGGCTACAAAGGGAGCAAGCTAATTGAAGTGGGTCTCATACTTTGAGACGGTTATAGTATCCTGAGAAAGTCTACTGAACTCCTCCCTCCGACACTTTTGATCACTTTGTGGCAAGAACTTGGCCATAAAGGCTTCATAGAATTCAAACCAGGTCAAATGAGGTGATGAAGAAGGCCTGCAAGCAACCTGTGCTCTCTACCATAACTTTGCTGGACCCTCTAGCTGATATGCAGGATATCCATTCCCGTGGGCCTTCAACAAGCCCAAATGATGCATTATCTCCTCACAGGTAGTGATAAAGTCATGTGGGTCCTGACCCTATGTACCAGCAACTCGGCGACGCTAATCTCAAAAACCTACCCAATGCCTTCTGCTCCATCTCTGTCATAGTGGGGCGGGGAGCAAGAGGCTGGGCAACCGATGGAATTGGAACAACCTCAGCATGCGGAGCCGTAGTAACAGGCTGCATTCCTAAACTCTGAACACCCAGGGCTTCCCTCTGAGAGGATGTCTGTGCTACCTCTAAAGGCCTCTCCCCAATCATTCCTAGAAGCTGAAGTAACAAAACCCAAATATCTGAAGACTGAGCTGGGGCTGAAGCTAGCACAGAAGATGATGCTGGAACGGGTAATAGAGCTGGTGGTACATGGGTTTTCCCTGGGTCCACATGCTTCATCTCTAGAGCTAACTCTGGCTCTACCTTAACTCTATCAGCTCTAGCAGGTGCCGCTGCTCTGGGGCTCCCTTGACCACTACCTCTACCCTGGCGACCACCCCGGCCGCCAGCTGGAGTCAGAGGTGCAGGGGCAGGAGGCTCTCCTCCGCCATAAGCTGAAGATCTCATAAAAACCATCTGTGAAAGAGTGATCCAGAATAAGTGAAATTTCTAGAAACTTTCAAGGATACTACGCATGAAAGAGGAACAAGAACAGTCCATTTTCCTAAGATGTCACTATAGCCTCCCAAAGATTGAGTACGGACGTCTCCGCCTTGATCCACAGGACTCTACTAGACATTGACTCCTATACCGATGACATTAGTGAACCTAGAGCTCTGAGACCAAGCTGGCGTGACCCGATTTCTCGGTCATGATGGCACCTATAACCCCCCAAGTAGGAAAACCAATCCCCATATCCTGGAACGGTTAGTAATTGGCTGCCTTCTAACAGTTTAAGTGGAAGATTCGGTAAATAAGTGGAAGCAAGGGCATAAGGAGAAGAAAATAGATAACAAGAGTAATACATATAAAATACGGAAACTAAGCCAAACCCAAAACCTGGTATCAAATGTATAAAAGCCAAACTACATCTGGAGTACATAGGTCCAAAAGTCATATATACACAATGACTCTAAAACTATAAGAGTGCAAAATACACCAAGGATAACTGAAGTCAATCTCTGAATGCCAAGAGCTCACTCTCAGCCTGGATGATCTAAAAACTGCACCCTGTACGAGTCTCCGATGCACTAACGGTGATGGCCCATGCTAGGATCTGCACCAGAAGATGCAGAGGGTAAGGTGAGCACCAAATGCAAAGCACAAGGTACCCAGTAGGTATCATAGGACGACTGGGCACATATAAAGTAAAAGGGCAATAGCAGACATAATAGAAATAAACAGCCACAGAAATCAATGGTAAAGTACACAGGAACTAGCCCAAAGGAAAGACAACAGAAAGCAACAAGCAAGGATAGCAAGTAGAATATATACATGACAAACATAGGTGAAAGTAAGAACGATGCACCTGGGAGCCTCACAAAAAAATAGTATCTATGGGTAAGTTTTAACAAAGGGTGGTATACTGGTAACCTCAAGTATAGAGAAGGGGAGGGAAGGATAAATTACACATGCTCGGTAAATAGAATAGATAACCACACAAACCATATCACACTCAATACAATCAACAAATAGCAAACAAGGGTGGAATCCCTAAACCTCAGGGTGAAATAGAACCTTTGTACGTACCTCCTCCGGTGCCGATCGGGCCCAGCAGGCAGGTTCCATGAAAGGACACAACCTGTATACCTCTACTCCACCGTATACCCTTACCCTCGGCACACGCAGCCCAAAGCCTCAGGCCTGGAGCGGCAAGGTCCATGGAGGTCCCAGATCTCATACTAAAACTCAAAATCAAAATATGTCCTTCGGAATCGAGTTCGAGTTCAAGCCAGTGGATAAGTCTTAAATATGCATGCCTAGACCTTGTGTAGGACTAAAATAGTGAAAAAGATGTCTCAAAAACCCTTACAAGGGTGCCCGGGCACAACCCGATCTAAAACAGTAGTAAAAACATCTCAGATGCTCAATCCAGCTGAGCCTGATATCATTTCAAATCAGTAAGGAAACTCATCTAGCATTCCAACCCGGTCGAGTCTAGCAATAGTAGTAAATCGTGATAACACCATATTTTTAACCATTTTTTACCCCAAGAAGATCCACGTATCAAGTCAAATCATTTCCAATCCAATTTCATAGAAAACGGGCTCCCAGGCCCATGCAAGGCTTAGAAAATTAGTTTCCGTAGGCCCGAAGCCAAAAAGTGTAATAAACCGTGGAAAAACCTCTTTATATGCATGGAAATGATATGATCAACCCAAATAGCTGCCCGGTAGCTCACAACCAACCTAATGGCCCTACATAGGCTCCGAAGCTACTCAACAAGCATAACCAACCTAGAAGGAAATTTCTATGTCCGAGACTCGCGGACATTCCCAATAATCACACCTTTTATGTTCCAGAGTCAACAAGACCTCACGGGGTCACAAAGGTAATAATTATATCAGCTAATAGGAATACTACACACAACGAAGGAAAGAAATAGGATGAATCATGGAAACGCGGTCAAGGTATGTTGTACCAACCTAATAACCCAACCCAAGGATGCCAACAAGTACAATTTTACCTGATATATGCGAGTGTCTAGGGAGTTAAGTCGTAACCTACCTGTCGTCCGATGACAAGCTGCGGGAATGGTGATATCCGAGGCCGAGCTGCTCCGAATGAGAATCAAACTATCAAATTCATGAATAAAATATTAAGATGAGTATAATGATACCCATATTGCTACCACTGTAGCCGGGTCGATATCTGGGGCAAAAGCGGGCCTGCAGGGCCTACAACCCAAAACTAAAAATGAAAAGAACCATGACGACCCGAACGATGCCAAGAAGGCATACTCCAAATTTAAGCACAATTGGACAAGGGAAGATCACCAAAACAGACCACCCAAGTTAGGGATTAAAGAATGGGAATTTCGAAAATAAAAATGGAAATTGGGAAAGAATTACTTACCACAAAGATGGAATTTCAAGCCGAGACGGACAATCCTTAACTTCCACGAAGCATGCACGAGTTAGGGGCAACCACTACATAAGAATTTCCAAGCTTTGGTAGGAGAAACAATGGAGTAAATTAAGAAAATTCAAGGGAAGCTAAAGGGACAAGTGGGGAAGATGACTTACCAAGAATCGGAAAAACACGGAAAATCCATAAGCAATTGATTCCCCAAGGATTAGAAATGATCAAGAACAATTTTGGTAGAGAGAAAAATGAGTTTAGAGTGAGAAAAGTGAGGGGAAGTGGCTGGAAAAAACAAATTTCCAGCTATTTATAGCTGCTGGCCGCAGCTGATTTTCTGCAATTTTAAAAAAACTCGATGGGGAATTCCGAGCACAATTAGAAACCAATATTTAAAAACCAATAATGCTAATAGAGTGGAAATGACATTCTGGACTCGAAAAAACTAACAAAACATCCATACGAGGTCGTTTTGGAAAAATGTTGACCCAAGTCAACACTAATGAAAAGGAACTCAAAGTCTCGAAATGAGTCTGACTCACCCGGAATCCAAACCAACCATCTTCCTAGCCCAAACTCAACATTCCGTAGCTGATGGAATCGTCAGGTTTTGAATCTGACACTCCAATCATTTAATGTCACCCGAAGTTACACTTTCAACTCCAAATGTTTTGAAAACTGAGAAAACCACACCGGAAGTTCTAAGACCTCAACTAAAGGTCCAACTAGACCAAACTCATTCATCTGGAGCTAATGGAATTTTCATAATTCAATTACGAGCATGTTAGCTAAGAATGTTGACCAAATTCAATGATATTCTAAGTTTAAGCTCTAAAATAGGCAAATGACCAAAGCGACCAAATGAATGACCAGGGCACCGAACTACCGGTCCCAGCAAGTCATAAATGACTTGGGGCTTCTATAGGAAGGCTCTAACAGTACAATGATTGCGTAAACATGAAGATATACAGAAGGGTCATCACAAATGTTGCTCTTGAAATAATAATTTCATTGTGTAGTCTTTGTTGTTACTCTTCATCCACTTTCTTAATTTTATTCCTTAAGTTGGATAGCCATTTAATCATGGTCTAGACGTTGGCAAACCTGTATTTTCCATGGATTAGCTCTAGATTTATCATGTGTTAGAGCTGGACCCCGTTGGTGTTCCTGTCGCCAGACCTAAAGGAATAAGATAAAATAAAGTTAGAGAAGATTACTAAGAAATACTACGCAACGAATTAATTATTAAAGAGTAACATATAAAGTAGATATTGGTTCCAGGATAGTACTACAAAATCCTCTACTACCCCATATTATATTCAGATTTTATGCTTACACATCCATTCACAAGAAAAGTAAAATATTATAATAGGAGAAAATAGGTTCATTTGTTAATCCAAAAGCAGAATAAAAGGTATAAAACAAAGGTATTAAAAAATCTTAACTATTATAGAAGATTAGTACCTGCAGAAACATTTGATATATATTCTAGAGAAGTAACTAGTAAGTTAATCATCGATAAATTAATTGAATCATATGATAAACTATATTATGCTAGCCTTAATTTATCAATTCAAAGAAGACAATTAGATGATATACTAATTATTCAGTCAGAATTATCCGCACAATTTTAATGGATGCTCCAATAAATCTAAATATAATAGATAGTGTTAATATTTCTGCTACCGCTACTAAGATAGCAAAAATCGAAAGTGACCTAGAAAATTGGAATATTCCTAGAGAACGTTTTAAAAGGGTTTATAAAACTGGACACTTTGATTTTATAAAAAAATATAATATTAAAACATTTGAATCTACGATTGCTATTAATAAGAATATTGAAACTGTTAAATTATTAGCAGCAGAGGATATTATAAGATATAGGAAAAATTACAAATTTCTTCATATAGGACTTGTTCAAGTAGCACTTAAACCATTATATCGGTTGGGTCTAGATGTACCTATATGTCTTCTCCTAAGAGACAATAGATTATTAAATTTTGATGACTCATTATTAGCAGTATTACCAAGTAATCTAGCTAATGGCCCCGTATATTTTAATTGTTATCCCAACTTCCCTATAGATATTAATGATCAAAATGTTATGGATACATTAACATTAAATGTTAAAACAAAAAACATGAATAGTAATGCAAATACTAGAGAAATAGCCATAATATATAGAATATATTATAGACTAATGAAAACTACCTTAGCCCCTAAGGCTAAAATAGTAAGCAATAAAGGAATTACCATGCTTATGGAAGCCAATCATAATCATAATAAAACCTTTGTCCCAAAGATGATAAAATGAGATAACGTATTAATAAAAGATAATTGGCACTTTAACTCCATAACAGAGCCAAATATTGAAGAGGCAAATTCAAGCATTGAGCAGGTAGTTCAATTTTGGATGGATCTATAGATTTAAAATTTCTAAGATCTCAATCTTTTAGTCATTCCACTTCTATAAAAGAATGTCTTTTCCAATATCCTCATTTTCGACAACCCAAGAAGAAAAAGAGGTAACTCTTGAAGACATAGAGCAAAAATTAAAAGGAGTTGATTTTGCGAAAACAATTCTGAAAGCAGAATACGAACCTAGAATTACCAAGAAATCAATAAGTCCCACTGCTAGTGAAATGCTAGGAGTAAGAGACTCTTTGTGCATGATCAGGTCAGATGAAGAATTTGAACCTGACTTTGAATATTTAGATAAACTCTGGAAGGATCCAGAGAATTCCATAAAAAGGGAATGGTATGTCCAAAAATATTCATTAAAGGAAAGGATATCCTTTAGGAAAAATTGGCACATTGAGATGAAAAGAATAAGATGTAATATCAAATTTTTTAAATGGTTCGAGTATACTGAAAAATTAGATGACCCAAAAGAATTATTAAATATGATTGTCAATAAATGGTATACCAAGACTAAGGTGGTTGAATCTATAATTTCCCCATCAGAAGAATTAGTTTACCCATAGATGGTAGAATTGTTACTTATACACCCTTTAAACTCGATATATTAGATTCTAAAGGTGACCCCACAAATAAAGATATAAACCAGATAATTCAACAAAATAATTATACAAATCAACTTCTATATGTGGTCTCCAATAAAATCCTTAAGGCTGATAATAAATCAACTTTTAAGGATAAACCAAGTTCTTCCTATAGTGATAAGGATAAGAAGTTAGAAACTCACCCAATATTTAAGTTACCAGAATTTTCAAAAGATAAGTGTCACGCCTCAAATTACATTTAGACGGACAGGCACTCGATGCCCTAAAGGCCCGAGAGAACCAACTTGTAACCTGTGATTCATCATGCGTATAACTATGACAATTAAGAAGCTTTGACTATAGATAAGCTGCCTGAATAACAAGACCAACATAGATAGGCCCAAAACTTATGTACACGATCTGGCCATTGAGGCCACAACTGTTAAGAGCAAAGACATAACTAAGTTTTACTTTAACATTGGTCTACAAAGCCTCTACAAGATAGACAAACTTAGTTTAGGTCGGGACAGGGCCCCGCCTTACCCTTAACTATACAATACCCAAAATATATACCAAAGACTCGGTAAAGCCCCGAATCAACCTGGAGCTCACCAACAGCAGCCGAGTGTCCTGTGCTCCTACTGGGGAGGTCTACTAGCCAGAGTATATGTGCCTGCGGCATGAAATGCAGCATCCCCATGAGGGACGTCAGTACGAGAGAATGTACTGAATATGTAAGGCATAAAGTAACCCATATGTAAACAAGAGCTCAAATAGAATCAAGTATCAATGCATAAACATGTAAATAAGAACAGAAGATCACATTTGCTTACACTTGTGAAATCATGTATATTACGTTCTTTGGTTACTCTTCTTTGCTTTATGATCATTGTAAGGCATGTAATACACGTGACCAACTGATCAGTGGTAGAAGAGGAGTCCCATGCTAGGCAATTTAACCCCTGGGATGCTGCCCTCATAAATATACAAATTGGGATCGACCCATGCTAGGCTTTCGCCCCTAGGCTGCCACCCATAAGTACACAAATAGGGATCGACCCATGCTAGGCTTTCACCCCTGGGCTGCCACCCACACATATACAGATTAGTTTATTTAGTTTCTTTAATCCTTGAGAGTGTTACTTTGGACCGTAACCTTTATTGAGCTCAAAACTATGGACCAGTAGTAGAAGACATGTGAACATGCACTTAAGGCAGTAACAATGATATAAGGAGCAAACGTAACATCAACGTACTATTTAGGAGCTTATATGATACAATGAACCTCATCTGGCTTAGAGAATAACTCACAAAGCTTGCTGTTGAAAGTACCTTTACTAGGAAACTCTCTTCGTTGGTAACAACACAAATATAAGAGTTCATGCCAAGGAATATGAAACTGAGAAACCTTACATACCTTGTTGTGTAACTCAGATATTACAACGAATTAAGCTTCCCCCTTTCAGATTATTTATCTACAATGAAATACGTGGCAAAACTAGTATTAGTAGCTAATTAACTAATTTGGGCTACTTGATCCCACTAAATCAGTAACTAGGCAGTAAGCTCGTAATTGATCAAACCAAGAGTGTTCCTTTCACCTCTTCTCTTCTAAACATATCTACATACTGTACGACCTTCTCATAAAGTCCCTTGAAACTCTTCCGACTTCACAACATATACCAAACAACATACAAAAGTGTGCAGGCAGCAAGTTAACATAACACCCAATTAAGTGGTGTATTACCACACCCTCCTTCCATACTTCAATACAACCTCACACACCCTTTTACAAGTTCAACCAAGCTGTCTCAAATATATACACATAAAACCGCTCCTAAAACAATCCCAAACATCCATCAACATAATAAGAAAGTATTTTAACTCAAGGATTCCAATCACTACCCCATGGTTCTTGACACAAACACATACAGAATTCTCCATCAAACTTGCATATAAAAAGGGGTAAAAATGGGCAGTAACTTTACCTTAAATTCTGAAAATCTGTCCTCCTAAATTGTACTTCTTCAAGAGCTTGAACTCCCCTTCAACTTAGCTTGAAAAGAGGGAGAATACTTAAGAACCCTAATGGTATTTTATGGCTGCTATGTGAAGCTAAGAGAGAGAGAAAGAAAGAACTTCTAAAATCTGTTTTTTTTTTCAAGTTAAAATGAGTGAAATGAGCTGGTCTTAACCCCTTTAAAAGGGGGCTGCTTTGGCCGACTTTCCTTGCTCATTTTGAGCCACAAAATATCAAGAAGGTGATACACCTACTTGTCCATTTTACATGGGCTTTGTTGGACTTAACCTTATTGGGCCTTGGCTGCCAATTCTTTCCCTTTCTTTCACTTCTTTGGGCCAGAATTTATTCAAGTGGGTGATGGGTGTACTTGGCCCTTTAAGCTAGTCAAAATAGTCTTAGTAGGTGATGCACCTATCTAGTTCTTTAGGCTGGTCAATAAGTCCAAGTAGGTGATGCACCTACTTGTCAACTACTAGCTTAGTTAAGTCAAGCAAGCAACTCATTTATTTTATTCTATTTTCTAATTTCTAATCCCTTTTGCTTTAACTTAACACTTCATCCTAAATATTTACTCAAATACAACCTTATCATCTCGAGTTTAAATACTTTTGTCGAGGTTAACTTGGTCGTTTACGTGCTGAACTGAATGGGGCATTACAGCACCTCCCAATACACATTAAACTATCACTGCTCATATAAGAAACTCGGTCCCTCACCTATATGACAAGGCTATATCAAGTGATATATGAATAGGACTAGTATATGCAGAATACGGGATGTTACATCCTCCCCTTCTTAGGAACATTCGTCCTCGAATGATATTAAAGTTAACCAGCCCAAACAAGCTCAAGCCTAAGTTAAGTACCACTATTAGACAGATAATATATATAGACTTATACTTACTCGTTAATGCCTCAACTCGACACTTCCACCTTTCTCATCGGACTGAAATAGATGAGGATACTTGGATTTCATCGCTTCTTCCGCTTCCCATGTAACTTCTTCTACTTGTTGGTTTCTCCACAGTACTTTTACGGAAGCTACTTCCTTATTTCTTAGCCTCTTAACTTGGCGATCTAGAATAGCAATGGGTACTTCTTCATAAGTGAGATCTCCCATAACTTGTACATCTTCAGTAGGAGTAATACGAGATGGGTCACCTATACACTTTCGAAGCATTGAGACATGAAATACCGGATGGACTGTTGAAAACTCTTGGGGTAGCTCTAACTCATATGCTACTTGGCCAACTCTTCGAATAATATTATATGGCCCTATATAGCGTGGACTTAACTTTCCCTTTTTACCAAATCTCATCACCCCTTTCATTGGTGACACCTTCAAAAATACCCAATCTCCTATAGCAAACTCCAGCCCTCTTCTTCTAATATCTGCATATGATTTGTATCGACTTTGAGCCGTTGCCAGCCGCTGTTGTATCACATTAACTTTTTCCATAGCTTGATGAACAAGATCTGGCCCAAATAATGTAGTTTCACCCACTTCAAACCATCCGATTGGTGATCTACACTTCCTCCCATATAAAGCTTCATAAGGTGCCATTTTGATACTTGAATGGTAGCTATTGTTGTAAGAAAACTCAATAAGTGGTAAATGGTCATCCCAACTACCTTTAAAGTCCAATACACAAGCTCATAACATATCCTCAAGTGTTTGGATTGTACGTTCTGCCTGACCATCCGTTTGAGGGTGAAAGGCCGTACTTAAATTCACTTGTGTTCCCAAACTCTTCTGAAATGATTTCCAAAAATTCGCGGTGAATTGAGCTCCCCTATCAGATATAATAGAGATGGGGATTCCATGTAGCCGAACTATCTCTTTAATATACAACCTTGCATACTCTTCAACTGTATAAGTAGCCTTAACCGGCAAGAAGTGGGCTGATTTGGTGAGTCTATCAACTATCACCCATATGGAGTCAAACTTCCAAAATGAGCGAGGCAGACCAGTGACAAAATCCATGTTGATCATGTCCCACTTCCAAATTGGAAGGTCTATATGTTGCATATAACCTCCGGGCTTTTGGTGCTCTACTTTAACTTGTTGACAATTTGGACATTGAGAAACAAATTCTGCAATGTTCTTCTTCATGTCACTCCACCAATACACTCCTTTCAAGTCATGATACATTTTAGTTGAACCCGGATGGATAGAATATCTTGAATGATGTGCTTCTGTCATAATTCTCTCCCTTAGTCCATCTATATTAGGCACACACAATCTGTTTTGGCACTGGAGTACTTTGTTTTGCGTAAGCTCAAATGCCTTTGTCACCCCTTTTTGTACATTCTCCTTACGCTGTAATAGAATAGGATCCTTATATTGCTTCTCTTTTACTTCGACTACTAATGAGGATTCTGCTGCATTTTGCACAATAATCCTTTCATCTTGAGATTCAAGAAGGCGAACCCCCGAGCTAGCTAGTTGGTATAGATCCTTAGCTATTCTTTGTCTTTCCATGGACTGCCCATAGGTGTTTGCCATTGTCCTACGACTTAAAGCATCAGCCACCACA